>OY723387.1:52137310-52437310 GCA_963210295.1 Ophion ellenae
TTCACCATTTTTCAAAATTACGGTATGTTTAGTTACTACTTTTGGCTATTACATGGTATTTTTTTATTAATCTCCAAAAATGGCGGAGGTATGGCACGGCCTTGTAAACTGCATTTTCAAAACTGGCGTATAGCTAAAAAAACTAATCGACCGATTCTGATTAAATTTGGTATAAATCTTTCTAACCTTATTGTCAAAAACATGACCTCAAACGTTTTTGAAAATCGTAACAAAATATTTTTTACTGCAAAATGTAGCCATTTTTTCGGAAAATTCAATCTTTTTATTCCAAAGCGTACCATTTCATTGATTTTCAACATTTCTCACTTTTTCTTGGTTCATATTCTGCGTATGAGTGTTAATGAAAGGAAAATCTCCATTGGTTTTTTTTCAGATTAATCCCGCTGACACTGAGTGTGACGCCGTCTGACAACATCCACCGCAACCCGCTTAAAAGATCGTGCCATACCGCCAGCATTTTTAAAGAATAATAATTTTTTTAAATACCACGCAACATGCCAAAAGTAGTACTAAAACATACCCTAAGTCTAAAAAAATGGCGAAGAAATCTTTCCGTTGAACAATAAATAATGAAAATCAGCTATTTTTCCTCGCCTGAAGGTATCTCCCCCCTTAATTTTATCGTGATGGATAAAATGAACTTTACTCGCAAGGTCCGAGCCTTGGCCTCTTCGTCCTCATCAGTGTGTATTCTCCGAAGAAGAATTTGATTACTGAAATAAACATTACGGAGCTGTCATATAGAAGTACGAAAGTATTATTCTTTGCGGCTCTGTGCCCGATGGCGATCATAAAAAATCCGAGACCTTCAATATTCGAGATACCCCGAGGGGGTCGACGTAATTGTGTCAGCAAAATCGTAGCTCGAAGGAGTTTTCATTGTGCGAATTTATGTTTTTTTTTATCACGTTTTGAAGTTGGCGCTAAACTGAAATTGGAGAACGGATTTATTCGGCAAAGTTGACGATTTGGTGGTCATTTTTTGGAGGATTTTCAATTATTTGTTTGTAGGATCGAAGGGATCAATTAAGGCCTTATATACCTTTGAAAAAAAATGTTTCGTTTTTTGGTATTGGCTCAAATGATGTACAAACATCCAAAGAATGATATGGTTGATATGTATAAACTTTCCAAAAATCATATAATCCGAAGAAAAATGGGTTTAAAACTTTGTACGTGTTTTTCTTAAAAACATGTTTTCAAAATTGGGCGGACTCGTAGCTCCTACAATTTTCAACCGAATGACTTCCAATTTCAACTGTAGCTTCTTAAATCAATTTTTTAGTGAAGCGGACACGATTTTTACGATCGTTTAACATTTACGGTTCTTGTAAACAAATTAAGGCCGTTTTGTGAGTAAAAAATGCCACTTTTTAAAGAATTATGCCAAAATTGCAAAAATCAATATTCTATAATAATCGTGTGTACTTCGCTAGCAAAACTCACGTGGATTAGGAATAAAAAATATTTTTTTTTGTTCTAGGTGATCAAGTTCGTTATTTGTATCTTGTTGGAAAATAAAAAATTGATTTGTGTGCCTGCAGATATGTAAAATAAACTCTCCAAACCTCATTTAGATTGGTCTGTTAGTGTTTTTGAAAAAATCCCATAAAAAGCCTTGCATTCCGACCATCCAAAGGTATACAAGGCCTAAAGATATCTATTTTTTATAGCCCCGAGAAGTTGAGTGGGAATTTCCTTTGATATATGATGAACTCGATTCTCGTGTTACTTTCTTAAATGTGTGATCGTTCAGGACTCGAGTTCGAACCGACCTTACTGCATTTCAATGTCGAGGTGATTATAATCGTTGATGCGTAAATCCGAGGTCTCGATATATTGCATAAAGGAAATTTTTATCGACGTCAGAAGTCCTCCAGACATTGAAATTCCATCGCCTTGACTACCCGCGCATTAAAGTACTTTTTTTTCGTCGTAAATTGTCTTGCCAATAATATTGTTATTCTCGGGACAAGGGTACGTTGAGAACTATCTTATCGTCGCAATAACAATTTAAAAACAACGTCCTCTGAATTCTCCCCATTTTACAATTCTACCAATCCATAGGTTAAAAAAATCTGGGGTATAGTTGGACGACGAATTGAGGTTTGGTGGAACTTCAACACAAGCCCTCGAAGGAACCTTCATTTTATCGACAATAAGAAACTAAAGACGAGATTCGATATTTGCTCAATAATGAAGACGAATCTATTTTATGTTAAACGAATATTTCAATAAAAGGGATTGGTGTATGATCGATATTGAGGGGCAAAATGGAATTATTAAAATAGCTGATAATAATTATTTGTAAAATCATGAAAAATATTTTCAAACGTTAATTGGAAACTAAAAAGGATATTCAATATTTGCTCAATTATGAAGACGAATCTATTTTATGTTTAACGAATATTTCAATAAAACGGACTGGTGTATTAAGGGGGAAGGGGGAGTTTAATATTAAGGGGAAAGAATGGAATTATCAAAATAGCTGATAATAGTTATTTGTAAAATCATGAAAAATATTTTCAAACATTTTTTGTATTTACAAATGTGTAAAAATATTTTTTTATATTTAAAGACATCAAATTTTTCACAGTTCCTGCTTCTTGCTACGAAAAATTATTCAGATTGAATGCCAAGGCTTGAAAAATCGTACACGAACCGTTGCAAGTAAAAAAGACAGGTACGGTTCTCGAATTTTTGTCGTCCTACTCGACTGTCTGACCACATCCGTATATAGCTACTAGCGAGGCGGACTCTTCATTCACAAAAATCGCAGGCGATCTAGGGCGAAATAAAATTAACAGTATTTGAGTCATGATTGATTCCGTATAAAAATGCGGCTTTTTGCGACATGCATCATAAAATATTTCTTGCTCAAATTGTTACGATAATTTGTGAGTATTAAATTTTTCTCCTGGTCACCGGTTCGTTCAACGAAATGGGCACTTATCCACCGATTTTTGGTAGTTAAATTTATCAATCAACGTTAATGATGATGTAATATCGTCTTCACGAGCTGCAAAATATCTTTCGATTTTTTTTTTTAATAGTATTTAATGTATGCTTATTACTGGCGTATTACACAGTCAGGTAGGTATCAATTGACGAGTTAAGTTTATATCTCGCAGCCTCGTTAATGACCGAGACCCCGATCGAGAGTCTTACGATCTATAGCTATATATATTCGAGCAGTCTCTTGAACTACATGATATAATTCTTGGCATTATCTCGGATTTGTTCTTAATTACTGGTTGCCACCCGATCTTCGTTTATTACATAAATTCTGCACTCTTATGCTCATCGGTATTCTACTCTTAATAGAAAAAAGAGAAAAAAATACCCTTGTATGAGTAGGAGCTTGACCGGAGTGTGCCATCAGAACTGTGCTATCGATCAAACGACTTGTCGCTACACATCGTTGGTCAATTAACCCTACGCAAGACACGTTTTTCGCGTGCATCCGAACGCGTCTAAAACGTGACTCGTCGTCTTAAGGGGGAAGAGACCTTAGGCGAGGAAAAAATTTGATGATTTTCATGATTTTTTTTAAGGATAAATTTCTCCATTATTTTTTAGACTTAGGGAATGTTTTATTACTACTTTTGGCTGTTTTATGGTCTTTTTTTTATTAATCTTTAAAAATGGTGGAGGTATGGCACGGTCTTCTTAACGGCATTTTCGGAACTGGAGTGACGTACATATAGCTAAAAACCTAATCGACCGATTTATAAAAGATTTATACCAAATTTCATTCTGATAAAATTTGATCTAAATCTTTTATAAATCTGTATAAATCTTTCTAAACTTATTGTCTAAAACATGACCCTAAATGTTAAAAAAATGTTTTTAAAGTGTTTTTTTATTGCAAATTGTAGTCATTTTTTCGGAAAATTCAATATTTTTGTTTCAAAGCGTACAATTTGATCGACTTTCAACATTTCTCATTTTTTCTTGGTTCATATTCTGCGTATGAGTGGTAATAAAAGAAAAATTTTGGTTGATTTTTTTCACATTAATCCCGCCGACGCCATGTGTCAGGCCGTCTGACAACATCCACCGGAACCCGTTTGGAAGACCGTTTTATATCTCCTCAATTTTGGAAGATTATTAAAAAAATAGCATGTAACAACCCAAATTAGTGATAAAACATAACCTAAGTCTTGAAAATAGTGAAGAAATTTTTCAATTAAAAAAATAATGAAAATCAGCCATTTTTTTCTCGACTAAAGGTATCTCCCCCCTTAATGAATCAATTGAGATCTCGTTGATAATGCGTAATTGTGCACAATCATATTCCGCGATCACGGTCAATAATTATTGCCCGTCACATTTCTATTCTACTTGCAGCTGAAAAATTGTGTCAGTGCTTCGGTAAAAGTGTTCGTGGTAATAATTTACATTGCAAATAAATTTAATATCAACAGCGATTTTTTAAATGAATATTTGCGCGCACTCGTCACGCTGTTTGCCGAGGACACGTTCAATGCCTCGTATTTGTTGGAATTGCGATTCCTTGAAAGGTATCTTTCGATGTTTTAACCGAACAAAAATTGACAATGTTTCCTGGTGGTTGAAGAAAAAGTACATTCCGAAAAACGTTTCATATGATCACTGATATTAGCATTTTTTATTCTGGTAGGAGATGGGAGGTTTTTTTGCTCGGAAGAGAGAATTCAGATCGGAGAGTTTTTTTTTTGCTGCTTAGGAAGAATTCAGATGGGATAAGATTTTTTTTGCTCGTTAGGAAGATTGAGGTTGGGGATTCACAGGAATTTTTAATTTCGACACCAATACCGTGTTTATACGTTTTCGTGCGAAAATTACGCATATGTCGGAACGGAAAAAATTGCGATTTCTCGCGGGGGAAAGAGCGAATTTTAATATTCGCTAAAGTATTTCACGAAAAATAACGGGACTGACATCACCGGGCCCCGAAAAAACCCGTGTGCCAAAAACGGATTCTTTTTAAGTATTTCCTGTTACCTGTGACCCGGATACGTATAATCTACAGAGACAAAAATCCCCGCCCTCCTCTCTCCCACTAGGATACCACGATTTTTCATTTCAAGCGCTGGCATTCGTGCATCGTAACCTAGGAACGATTTAATAAGCATTGGTTCCCTACAGCCGAAAAATAAAAAATCTCGGCGGATAATGAGAAAAAACGATCTGTCGAGCATAGCTAGAGGCTGAAACATGCTTTTTTTTACACATAATTACACTGAAAAAAAATCATTCATCCAATATCATTGATGTTATTGAATGAAATTTCCTTGATTCAATTGTACAATTGTTGGTGTAAATAATCGGATTTATAAGTCTAAACAAAACGCTATTGACTTTAATAACATGATAAAATTAAACCTTTTTTTTTATTCAAAAGATATATTGTTAGCCAAGAACAATGTACTATTGAAACTATCTAAAAATTCCAGTACACAAGAAAAATTGAATTTCGCTCGTTTGATTCAGATAAAATTTCTATTGAGTAAATATGTTATTTTATTTTTTTCACCATATCGGATATTGATTTCCAAGTACAATATCCGTTAAAATATTAATATTTTATTTTGATTGAAAAATATTAAGCAAATGTCAGAATCGGTTAAAAAATTATGCGACAATAAAATTAGTTTCTTGCGCATTTGGTTGAAAAAATTCAACCAAATCATGGCCGAGCGCCACCGAAATTATAGGTGTGAGGAAACCCGTAGTTTTCGGAGTAGCCGCTAGAAGCCGCACGCGCGCTCGTTTCTCGTAAGCGTAGCGCGAACCGAAAATCTACGTAAACGCCGGAGAAACTCTAAAGAGTATCACTTCTTGGCATATGGCTAAGATCAAAGTGTAGTATCTGTTCTTATCAGTTTAAAATCTGATATTCTCTCCGTGGATATTCCATTGGATATCTGATATTTTCTCCACTATTATCGTGGATGATCATTCTAATGCTCACTTTTTATTTAAGATTTAAAACAAATTGAAAAACCTACGTCCCATGGCATATTCGTTTCGACGCAGTAAAGAAATAATTAATTCTATTGATTGTATTTTTGTACGAAATAAAAAATGTCGTAGCAACCGCTTAATTATTTCATCGATACGCTTCGGATTGTATATAGAATGATTTCAATAGAATATAATTTTATTTGAAGGATAATGTCGATATTCAGAGAACAGAAGAGCTTTGTCAAATAAAATAATATGTTATTTAAATCAATCACGTATTCCAATATTCTAAAGTATTGAAACAATCTCATCTATCGGTGGCACCCCGCAGCAGCACATTTATTTGGATTAACCAATATATTTTTTTGATTCAATTGGTTTTTTTTTCTCAGTGTACGAATTATCGATGTGCCTTCTGTATTATCTACGAGGACGATTGTGGACGACCAGAGATAGAGACGAAGCTCTTTTCAATTCAGGCCATTGAGTCCTTCGATCTTCGAAATATTCGGGATCGAATTTTTTTTGGTGGTTTTTTGATGGTCAAATATCGAGTATGTATCTTTTAGGAAAGGCAAGATGGGCTTTTTTCTAAACGTTGACAAAAGTTTAGTTTGCGTTGATCCGTTGTTAGAAATGGTTTATCTTGGTGCTAAATAGCCAAAAAAATTACATTACCCGTAGTGCGAAATTCTTGCCCAGCTAACCGCCCATAAAATGACATACATTAACGCTTCGACTGCACACTGAGTCATTTTGACCCCATTTCTTTTTCGTGCAAGTACGTATTTTTCAACGCATCTCCCACTTTAAACGAATGTTTGGGAACTTAATTTTTGTTCTTCCTAAAAATAAATTTGGGCCATAAAATAGAGACCATAGACTACAAAAAAAAACAAAAATACAACGCATATCTACCGAAATACAACGGTCTGAAAAACGCCTGGGGTCAGATCGACCCCACATGCAATCAGAAGGTTTCGTGACGGAAGTGTGTAAACGAGTTAAACTATTTTTTATCTGTGGTGTTTCGTGGTGAAAAAATTTCGAAAAATTCGTAAACACTATAGTCTAGACAACAACACAAATTTGTATTTAATTCTTTGATTGTGGCTAACGCCGCAACCACCTTAAAGGAATCCTTCCAAAAAATGTCTTTCTTGGTTCGATAAAAATAAAACCGTCACCCTCGTTCAAAAACTCTCGGCGTGAATTTGTTGGAATATCTTTGATTCGCAGGTGAAATAAAAGTTTTCTGATCGCGGCGTAACAATTTTGATTACGTGCGGATTTGAGCGTCTATGGGTTCGAAAAATATCCAAAAGATCTGTGGTTCGACATGTCTCGTATGAGAATTGCCTGGCTGATTTAAACTGCAATATCTAGCAGAATTGATTGGCGGTATCAACGACGGTGACTGACAATCGCGCATTCGTCAATTGCGTATTATCGACTACATGATCGAAACGTATTATCGATGACATAATCGAAAATCCGCAATTACGTATTATCGACGTTCATTCCGTATGATCTACGAGGATTTTTGTCGGCGACCAGACCGAGAAGAATCAATAAACAAGCAACAAAGTGGCTCGAAATAAATAAATCCTTTTGCAATGTCAAAATGAAAAAATGTTTGAACTTTTTTGCAAAACAAAGTCTACGGGAAGCTAGACTGCACGCCATTTTGATGATGAATTAATTGAAAAAAATTGTTTCGTATACTTAAATATACTATTAAAGTATACCTAAAGTTCGATAATCGTAGAATAATTATTTCTTAGTTTAAAAAATTCCTCAATATTGCTTTTTCGTTTCCCGTATAAATGTGTATCCCGCCTTAAACAAAGGCATTAAAAAAAAAACATTGCCTTGCATAATTTTGCACCTGTGAGTTACGAGCGACAGGCTAGAGATCCACCGACGTGTGTCTACGTGCGTGATCCAGTTACCTGAAGTAACTCATTAAAATAAACAACAACGGACATAAAAAAAGGTCTCACCGCGTAACACATTTAATACGACATTGACCCTAATTGCGCACATTTCGCTCTCCGTTTCATGGTCCTCGGTGGGGTGTGAAATTATCGCGCGACGGACATTGCAGAATTATTTTCAAAACTTGTTTTTTGCTCATTTTGCATTGCCTCTTATTTTGCATACATCGGTAGCGCGGCGATTTTTCGCGCTGTCCGCTCTGAGTGTGTATGGCGAGGCATTTTCGTTAATTTGTCACTCCGTCCCGCGACGTACCGATGGACCGAACGTCTTCGGATTGTCCGCGACGAGGATAATTATGAGGTGGAAAAATGACGAAAAAAATTGTCGTTTTTCAATATGTTAAACGACTGTTCCTAATATAGGGTGTCTCAAAATGACCTGACATTCAAATTTATTAATAAAACGTATTATTTATTCGAAAAGTGCGAATATTTTTATTTTGATGTGAGGTACAAACATGGAGGTTAGGTGTGGATCACAATATCCGATAAATAGCCTCCTCGTCCCCGTTTTGTAAACGTTCACTCTTTTGACGAGATTTTCAATAACATTTTGGCGTAATTGCAAACTAATTTCATTAAAGGGTCTTCTCACTTTAGACGCTAAAGAAGGCTATTTTCATGATTTTTTTTTATACGTTTATATTGTAGATGTTGATATGAAAGTTGTTACACTTGATAAATAAACTTTCGAAATGCATTTTAAAAAATGTTAATGTTTTTATGTGACCCAAACAAACTTCAAACGCGTTTTTCTCGAAACAACGTTTTTTGACGGCTTCTTGATAAATTCTTCGAAACTACTGAACCAATCCTTATGAAATTGTGACCACATATTCTTTACAACTATAGTTATAGCGCATATCAAGGATTTTTTTGAATTTTGATATTTACTTTTTGTGCCAAAAACGGTGAAAAAACACGTTTTTTTTGTTTTTTCAAAAGATGTCCGCCATTTTGATATTTTTGCACATATCAAAAATTGTATCATATGCGCTATAGCGATTAACATACTGAATCTAAAACCGTTTGATTTTTTTGTTTCGGATGATCCATCTCCGAAATTTCATCAATAGCGCAGACCTGCAATTTTTTTAGGACATTTTTTTTAACTACCATTTTCGTCTATATGTAGTTACTTAAATAAATAAATAATTTTAAAAAATGTATTTCGAAAGTGTATTTATTAAGAGTAACAACGTTTCTATCGATATCTATAATATACACCTATAAAAAAATGCACGAAAATAGGCTTTTTATCGTCTAAAGTGATAAGACCCCTTAATTGGTGCGTCAAATTGCTTTCTTGAGCTGTGGAATGGTCTTTGGATCATCGGCATACACTTTGCCTTTTAGAAAACCCCAAAGAAAGAAGTCCAATGGCGTCAAATATGTTTGCCATTTATTGGCAATTATGTTCCACACATAACCTCCATATTTGTACCTTATACTAAAATAAAAATATTCGTACTGTTCAAATAAATAACACGTTTTATTAATAAATTAAAATATCAGGTCATTTTGAGACACTCTTTATTAATAAGCAGCCACATCTACACGTCTTTGCCTCTGCTGGCTCACGGTTGAAGAACAAGGTAACCGGACGAATGAACGATGACATATGTCCAGTGATTGGCGGGATAAAAAAAAATCATATCCGGCGCTCCGTCCATTTTTTGCCATCAAAACTCGAAAAGGATTCCAAATATTATTGCTGATATTCTTATTTCCAGCTCTTCTCATCTTCTCAACGTGTTTTCCTGATAAGTGATAAATTTCTACGAAAAGACTGCCCAGTGATTTCTTTTTTTTTTCCTCCCAGGCAGCCCAGAATCAACAATCAGCTCATCATCGATAAGCACAGAACAGTCGAGCTGCAATGATAACTTTCGTCCTTCCTAAAAACAAAACACCTTGGGAACTGAGGATTGGGTAAGAAGAACTCTTTCCACTGCCAGGGCCTTTTAAAAGTGGAATGAGAAGTAAAAGAGCCAATGGATTGAATGCAGGCCGGTCAATGTTCATGAGTTGGATGAAATGGGGCAGACTGCCTCGTATAAATCATCTTGTAGAATTCTCTTTCCGCGTATTTGTTCCCAGACACAAAAAGCATATTTGCTATGATGGTATTTGCATTAATCCGACTAGTTGGAAAAACTCACTTAACATACCGCGAACACATTCGCCGTAGAATAAGCGAAGAGGCGTGACGCAGTGACAAAAACGCATTTAACATAACACTCGGGGAGGTATATATGCGTGCGCATAAGCAACATTTTTTTTCCGCGACGTTACACACACCAAAGTATATGTATCATATATGATATATGCACGAATATATTATACATAGATGCGTGTGTGTGTGTGTGTGTGTGTGTGTGTGTGTGTGTGTGTGCGTGTGCGTGTGCGTGCGTGCGTGCGCGTGTGTGTGTGTGTGTGTGTGTGTGTGTGTGTGTGTGTGTGTGTGTGTGTGTGTGTGTGTGTGTGTGTGTGTGTGTGTGTGTGTGTGTGTGTGTGTGTGTGTGTGTGTGTGTGTGTGTGTGTGTGTGTGTGTGTGTGTGTGTGTGTGTGTGTGTGTGTGTGTGTGTGTGTGTGTGTGTGTGTGTGTGTGAGATAGAACGATATAGACACACACATTTTTTACATGCGTTTTTTTACTTATATAGATACGTATTATTGCGCAAAATCACGAACTCAGTGCGTTACTCACTTCGAAATTGGGTAGGTGTGTGAGTGCCATCGCGAAAAAAATGTATATCACAACGTTTGTTTCCTCCACACATATATATATATATATATATATATATATATATATATATATATATATATATATATATATATATATATATATATACATACATACATATGGGGAAAAAATATGATAAATTTTTATCGCGCGGTATGCATATCGTGTATAAAAATGATATATATATATCACAACATTTTCCCCATGTATATATGCACACACCCACACATACACACTGGGTGTCCTGTTATGAATGGATAATCCTGCAACTGTCGTTAGGTCAGATCATGTTCTACTATATGCTGGAATTTCAGTTTAGTAAAAGTCCCAAGGTGTTCGATATAAAAATCATCTTCATTTAGTTTCTCGCATGCCATTTCTACAAACGATAACTTTTTTGACCCGGTTAAAAAAAATGCTCAGGGTTATTTGTTTTATCTAGTAAAGTTTTCTTTTCAACCTTAAATGTTAAGGAAACTTTTTGACAAAAGATCTTATGCAGAATTTGCATACAAACCAATTCGAACATCTGGCTTTGATAGCCTGCGATGTTAAAAAAACGTACTACGCATATCGCGCCAATTACTTTAAAAAGTTGCTTAGTTATTATCGATTCATATCATTTTTGGAAATGACATGCGAAAAACCAAAAGCAGATGATCAAAAAAAATAATATAAAGCCCAAAATCTCAAAAACCGTGGGTCTTTCACTGAACTGAAATTCCAGCATATAGTAGGATATGATCTGACCTATTGACAGTTGCAGGATTATCCATGCATAACAGGACACCGTGTGTATATATATATATATATATATATATATATATATATACGGGGGAACATATATGGGGAAAAATGTGATGTATATTTTCTTTCCGCGCGATATGAATATCGTATCTATAAAAAAAAATATACATCACACCATTGATTGGGGGATTATTATTTGGGGATCATATGAGAAAAACTTTTTGTGTTGTATACCTGTTTTTGCGGAAAAAAAACATGTATCACAACATTTTTCCCCCCCATACACACACACACACACACACACACACACACACACACACACACACACACACACACACACACATACACACACACACACACATGATATATTTTTTTTTCTCGCGGTATATCGATATCAGTATTGCCATATATACAGGGACAGAAAGAAACTCTCTTAACGCGAATTAAATTGCGATTCTGCACTTGAGTACAAAATCAAACCGTATATCTTACAGTTTTCCATATAACGACTTCTTTCGTAATTATTTGTTTATCGATGACTTGTCGGAAATATCGCTCAAAAGTGACAATCATACCGACGAGAAAAAATGGCGCCACTCAATCTTTTCCGATGCGACGGACTTAGAACCTCTGATCTAATGCAGTTGCAAGAGTATGTCGGCGTACAATGTTTCTCTCAAATTGATTTTTCAGGCTTCTTTGCATTCACTGCGGAACGAAACTCTTCACGTTGGGGTCTGCGCACGGAGACTGCGACACGGGATAAATCTGCGAGAGTTCAAATTTCACAACTCGTGAAATCGCAACGCGTTGAGGAGACTGCGTGAGCTTGATATTGAAAAGTGGGACTTTTTCGTTGTGTAATTTTATAGCCTGGGGTCTTACCATTCATTTGCAATGAAGGTTTAGTAGGAATTACAAAAATTGAGCGTGTTTTAACGATTTTTAAAAAGGGTCAGATCGCCCAATGCTCTACGGCAAATCACCCCGCTGTGATTAAAATTTTTTTCTTTTACGTTTATTTTTATGTGTTGTTTTAGGAAATGATGTAAGACGTGCATGCCAAAATCTAAATTCGGACAAAGCATAGTTTATAATATTTTCTATCGTATGACTGGATGATTTTTTGATATGTTTATTCATTTGTTAGTAACAAAGTATTAAAGTTGTTTTTCTTCTCGAAAATCGGACTTTATTTTCTCCAGCTTGCCGTTTTCGTGATTTTCGAAATTTCGAAAAAGCATACGTCCATACGGAAGTTTTATTATTATACCAAGAATACATTTTTTTTTATTTCTCCTTTCAGATCGGTGGCACTTTGCGAAATAATAATAACTTCTTTGTTTATCGATATTTTTCAACGAAAATAAAACTCCAACTCGGCAAGATTGTGTTTTAATTGTGTGTAAAGTTCCATCCTCGCCATCCCGATGGTCTTGTGAGAAAAAAATATTTAACATCGATCTGTTTTTTGGACGCCAAGCTTATGCAGGCCCGTTAAACTTTCCCTCTTCGACACTAATTTCACGTATCGCTCAGGAAATGACACTTTTCCGAAGAACATTGTATTTTTTATTTTTCATAGGACCTCTATCCGGTGGGATGAGAAAATGAGAGACCGTCACTTTCGGACAAGCAGACATCTTACATAATTAACGATTTTTATTACTCGTTGTCGTGATACGTTTGTGACCGATTGAATAACCGTTCGGAGTGTTGGACCTATAAACGAGGGCTGTGACATTATAAGCTGCACTCTGCCGTTACGATGCGGGACAAGTATATAAAATACCTAATATCCATCGAAGATTGAGGAAAAGGAGTCGAATGAAGTAGCGCTCGCGTAATAATTGTGAAATCATGGCGGGAACCCAAACGAAGTCGCCAATAATTCATTGACACGTTCCGCGATTCCTCACCAACGGGGCATCATAATGGACGCGAAATCAAGGAGAATCTTTTCTTGCTGTATACTTAAATAAACTTAAGGGGAAACACCAGTGTGAGCCTTAAAAAAATCGCTTTTCTTGCCTTTTTCGACAGTTTATTATTTCAAGAATATCCTGTAAAAATTTCAAGGCCGTATCTCTAATAATTTTATCTTGCAAAAATCGATAGTTAAATCTGTAAACGCGTTTTTCTCGAAATGAGACTCTTCAAATTTGCTGACCTTGTAACTCAAAGAGCAATTATCCGATTGGCTTGAAATTTGAACTGAGTACTTTTGAATATATTTACTCTACAATGACGAAGGATATTTTTGATTGGATGAAAATGGACGATTTGGCATGGAAAAAAACGACCATTTTATAGGCAAGAAAACAGACTTTTTTTCATAACTACGCCATTTTGTTAGATTTTGATATTTTTCGAAAATCCCACGCTATTGTACAGGAAATACCTTCGAGTTTAACGACATTTTTTACTTTTTCGGTTTCAGCTACTCAATCGGCCGGAATCATGTCAGCAGTGGAGGAACTTTTTTTTAGCGCCTCCGAAGGCAGCGCATAAGTCGCTTGGATCTCAATATTTTTCTATGAAAAAATTATGTAATATGGGTCAAATATAGCCAAATATATTCTTAATTTTCCAAAACATTTAATGGAGTACTTTACGTCCGAAAAATTCCCGAAAATCACCCAAATTTTCAGCGTTCACACTGGTATAGCCCCTTAATATAAAGTAGCATTTTATATTTGCCGAAATAATTCTAACGGAAGTATGCACAATTAAAAATGAAGACTTTCCTTAAACTTATGTTGTTGTTGATACAACTGTAGTGCATTTGTGATGAAAAGGTAATTTTAATGAAATTATATTTATTTATCAGCAGATGTATGCTTATTGAGAATTATTAAAACGAAGATGTGATGTTTGCTTTTTTATCCATTATTCTATACGACATCTTTTTGGTAGCGTTTTTTTTATTTATATGACTATTATGGTACCAATTTTGCGAATTTATTCCGATTACTCACTTTTGAATTGTTGAAGTTCGCCTGCGATTTTCATGGCTGTGACTCGGTTTTGAGATCAGCCTCTTAAAGCCTCATCCACCGTGGCCTTACAGTCCTGAAACAAGGAAATTCACAATAATGCCAGAATTGGGTTTTGACGATGGATTTTTTTTTTAATTTTTAGCTACATTATTCATTTACTTGAAATGGGAATTAACTATTAAAGATCTAAATCTCTACGCCAAAAACTTTTACATATTTGATTATAGATCTCTTCTATTTTTACAAGAATTACTATAAAAATACATAATTCTGTATTGTTGTAATTATGTAATACATAATTATTGTAACGATAATAATTTATTATTATATCAATAAGTAATAATTGCTTACACTAACAATTAATTAGTCAAGTAAGAAATAATCAGTTATTAATATGAGTAATCATTAATATAATTTTGCACGGGTGTGATGGTCCCGCATGGTCGTGCCAAGATATCTTGTATCTTAGCATGAACTCTGCAAAAACATTCTCAAATTCTGTTTATGATGGGAAATTGAAAAAAAAAGATGTTCGAAAACGAAAAAATTCGGATTATTGCCGAGTTGGAGCAAGCACTAACTCGGGCCCCATGAAAATTCAAATTTCCCATCGTCCAAAAAAACTTAGACGTTGATTCGCCAAAAATACAAAATTTATTGCCCTGGTAATGGAAAATTGGTGAACACGCAATGCCCGAGCAGACTTATAAAATCCGATTTTTTGTTATATGACGCGGTGTAATTCGGAGGGAGAGAGTGCGAGAGAGCGCGTGAGGTAGACCGCCGGTAAGAAAAAAGAGAATCCAATAGGTGAAAAACTTTAAATTTGAGTTTTATGGCACGCGTCGAGTTTTATGCGAGTCATTAATATTCGTCTCCGTCAGTGTTCCTCGACGTCTATATTTTCGTGGCAATGTCAACAACAGAAGGATATCGTCAATTTTACACTCCCAAGACTCCGTATTTGAGATTATTCCAGAGCTTCGATTCGCTTGAATAATTAATTTGGTGATAAAGCCCTATGCAATTATCGGAAATTCATTCGCACTGTCGAAAGTTTTGCTGACACGGACGAGGCCATGCCCGGTCCAAAAGGAACATTGAACCGTGTGATTATCGTGAAAACAGGAACTCTGTATATTCATGTGTGTTAATGCAACGATCGCGGATAATATCGCCCCAAAGAAGATTTATTGTTTGCGGATATGTCATTGATTATCGTTAATCGCCGAACGGCCGTCAGATTGATCGATTGGAGAGTGCTGAAACGATTTATTGATTTCCGGAGGCGTTTGGAAAATGATTACGCGTTTATTGGGAACCTGATAAGTTTTGAAAATAAACTGAAAGTTTTGCTCCATCGTTAGAAATCCTAATATGTGGACTTCAATCATTTAAATTCTTCTCGACTAATAAAAATTAACTGTAAGTAAAGCCGACTGAGATTCTTCCCCCTTTTTAACTCATTTATATAAGCCTGTAGCGGAAAATTGAATCCTAAATCGTTTATTTATTGGAATTCTTTATTTATTGGAATCTCCAATTTCTCACGAAGGAACATTATTTTAGTATTGTTGCAACATTTTTGAAAACCTTCCAAGTTAAGAGGGAGGCTGCAGGATTCTGTTTCACAGCGATCAACAGTAAAAAGGAAAAAAAGTGAAGTACAATGCTTCGAAACGTCAGTCTTCGGCATCATGCTGAAGACTTTGACCTTTGCATGAAATGTTGCAACAATACTAAAATAATATTCCCTCGTGAGAAATTGGAGATTCCTGTGAATAAAGAATCAAATGTATTACTAAAGTCGATTGATGTAAATAATCGTGAAAATTACGCATCATCTCAAATAAAATCAATAGGAAGGGAAAAATGAATCGATTCACCAAAAATCGGAACAAAGTGACGGAACATCACAATAATTGATTAATTAGCAATGAAAATGGAAATTTAGATATGCGAACAATGAATAACATTATTTTCGTCATCTGTCATTCACAGTAAGCAACCTACCTCTATAAATGGACACCAGTTCGCAAGAGGGTTTGGGTTCCCAAACTAATCGAACGAAAGTCGTATCGAATAATCTTCAAGTCCTTTCCGATTACCTTTTTCAGAACCAACGGTCGCTAGTATCTCTAAGGATGGAAAAAGGTTACGTCGTCTCGATGCACTCAGTGTCCTTGCATGTGGTAAAAGTGTGAGAAAAAAGCACTGCACTGTAATCCTTGCCGAAATTCGCGATCTAATAGAGCAAGTGAGCAAAAAGTCGAGGTCGAATTAAATTCGACCACTCTCGGGTTAATTGGTGTAGGAGAATCGAGCTATCGTCACGTTTTCATCGAAACAAAATGTGGATTGGAACCCACAAAGTGGAAAAAATTACCGAATAACGTGTCAATGGAAATAAAATTGACTCCAAAATCAATAAACATTGACCGATTGGAACAAAAATGAGATTGAACGCGATCGAAAACAAAATCAATAGAGTCGACTCGATGTGAGCCAGGACGCCGGTGAGATTCGATATTTGAGTGAACTTTAGAAGCGTGTGTCGATGAGACTGTTAGCTTTATAGTATCGGTGGTAGGGTAACCTCAACGACCCTTTCCTACCACTCTCGATCCTCGGACCCATGCCATTGCTTGCTCCTCTCATTCGCACTCACCGTTCCCATCATAGCGCGTTATGGTCGCATGATTCGCCCTCTCTTTTTCTTTCTCTCTCCATATATATATATATATATATATATATATATATATATATATATATATGTATATATATATATATATATATCTCCCTCTTGATCTCTTCCTCTCTCTTTCGCGTCTCCTTATTTCGCGTTTACACGTAGCTGATGACGCTGACGATGCCCGCGACGACAAACCCGCTGCGTGTGTTATTCGCGTTGACGCCTATGTTAATTGTCGAGCGCTGAAACGACACCTGCAGTTGGTGGAGAAGCGGCGATTCTTCAACCTGATGCGAAACATCACAAAATGAAAACCCCTCCGCAGCTCTTCCACCACCAGAATCGTCCGAGGTCATCACCGTACGTTCTGAGTGGTTGAACCCTCATGAGCCACGCGCGCTGTAAGACCGCACCAAGGTTGTCAGGTTGTCAAAGAGGCGGACATCCTTCCTTTCAACCCTTGATCGAACCAGTTCCACTCCGCCAGGCCCCCAAGGCGCCACATTCTATGGCCCCGAGCTAATGGGATCTGAGCCAGTTTTCACGTAACGAATCTCTCGACTCGATTCAAAGCGGTGGGCCATTACTCCTAGGCCTGCGGCCAATTACGACCGCCTTCGATAAAGTCACCAAGTTCTTCCCCGACGTCGCCTCGATACCGACTAATCGTACCAACCGAGCTGCGCCGATTCGCCACCGAGTGATGAATTGCCCACGTATCGTGAATGTCAGCCAGAACTAATGCAACCGGATTCCTCTTCGCGATATTGATTTCCAACTGTACGGCAATCTGACGGGGCCCAGAACTGACACGAGTTAATCGTTACCAAGATTTGTCCCATACGCGATGGCAACGAACTAGGCGAGTGGCAAGATCGCGAGAGGACAAATGAGAAAGGGGCACGGAAAGTGTCCGCTTTTTAGAGCTGCTGTGCGGGGGCAGGTCCACATGTGTCTGACAACGTCAGTTTGCCGCATGCAACGGAACGTTAATGGACCGTGCGCCAATAATTAGACGTATTTTTCGCGAAGGAGAACGTGTCCGCGATGATGGCGGTGGAGGCTGCTGTCCTGGTACCACTGGAACCACTCTCTCCACCGGCTGTTCTTTCGCGACAGCTATACAGACGCGACTGCTGATGACTGGCTTTTAGAGGACGAAAACGTAAAGAGGCTCGGGAGAAAGAGAAAGAGAGAGGTGGGCGAAAGGAGACTCGAGACTAACAGCTCGTAAGCATAACTAATGCTAATGCATCATTAAAACAAACGATGTCTCACCTCCCGGGACAATAATACGGGGCGCCAATAAAGTCTCCGACCTGTTCCCAATTAAAATGAGAATTGGTGGTCCATACTTTTGGATTTTTATTTTCTTGCAACTGGAATACTGCGTTCGTTCTGCAGCAAGTATTAGGTATGTTGTAACATCGTTGATCATCGCTGCAAAACTAACGAAAGTGTTGGTCAATAATTGTTAAGATGTTTTCCATGTGACGATAGGAATTCCAGCCTCTTTCTATCTTATGTTACATCACGTTTCGTCTGTGTAGATCATTCACACAGCTCGCGTGCGTCATCGTTTCATCCGATGGACGAAAAGGACTTTGATGTCCGTCTACATCTTTGATAGCCCCATAAAATTGAACATCAGCCGTGTTAATTATGAGAGTGTCCAAGCGAATTGGCACTTTGCACACTGGTGTTGCCCACCCACGGCGAGTTGCAGGCCAAAGACTTCTTCTGTATTCGCGTATTTTCGGGATATTACGAGTCGAATACCGGATAACTTTGGTGAACGACCTAAACTCCTCTTGATGCCTGACCCAATCTCACTTGCTCGAAACGCAATAGCAGAAATGTTAATGGCGAGCGCCGAAAAAATTGGCTGTGCTGCGTTGAAATTGCCAGCCGGGCTTTGCCCTGACGTACGTGGGTCCTGCGAGGGCAATGACATCGATGGAGCGTCATCGCGGCGACACTGGGAACCCAAGCGAACCCAAACAAATCGGCGGTGCCACTTGTCCCCTGTCGAATCGAGACTTCAAATCCAAAATGGCAAATAACGAAAGGCTACTCGTACATAAATCGGGGAAAAACCGACGGCTAAGACCGTTAATCGGTCTGCCAATGAATTCCGGTGAAAGTGCCCTAAATTTTGGTCATTTCCAAACGAATAATATTATTCGTTTCGAAGGAATGCGTGCGACATTATTTTATTACAAGCTTTATTTAATTTGATTTGGTGTGAAATGCAAAACGGAAAATCGACATTTCACCCAGTTCCCGACTACTTAGAGCTTCGAAATTTTGCAAACATGCATCTAAGAGGTGACAATGCATCATTCAACTTGAAATAAAAAATAAAAAATGTCCACAAAATGTTTAACTTTTCATGTAAAATTAGCGATATCTAATCATCCATATAAAACCTCACTAACACATACCAACAAATTTGTAGCCGACTGTGTTTGTATGTGAAAAGTTCATATGCAGCAATTAGTCGTAAGTTCAAGCCCAATTACACTCTTCGTTACTCTTTACAAGCATACCATGTTCCTAACTTACAAACTCGTAAACTAGTAAACTACTACTAACAACTAACGAGCAAAATCAATTAAAGACTGAAAAGTGGAAAATAATTTATATGTAAACATAATATTCTTAAAAATAAGCTCTTATTTAATGTACTGAAAAGTAGAAAATAATTTTTTCATCAAGCCACCTATATGTGATTATAAATAAAAGCTGGGGGTGCTCAAAATTTAGACACATAATCTTTAATTTTCATAAATCCGTTAACATATTAACTGTATTGAATTTACTGTAAAAAAACCTTGGATTTCTTAAATAAAAATCCTGCAACTGAGTATAAACGTGTGCTAATAATTTCTCTAATTACTATTGCGACGAATTAAAGACGCTTAATGCAACTGAATTGATCAAATTGATTAAACATTCGAAAATTTAAGCGCCACACGCTTTTATTTAGTCACACATAGGTGACGTGGTAAAAAAAATTATTTTTACTTTTTAGTACGTCAAATAAAAGTTTGTGTTTTTAAAATATTTTTTTCACGTATAAATTTTTCAATCGGAATAGGAATTTCGTCGCTTTCCGTCAGGGACGTATAACTCGATATTTCTTTTTCGCTCGGAATTTTGCATTGAAATCTAATGGCCCCGATACGCGACGATGCTTCCTCAATATTACACAGCCTTGTAGAACTCGTTTTCGTCCCCCCTGGCGTTCAGCCGAAAACGACAAAGGACCAAAACGAAGACCATCGCAAGCCATCGACTCCGCCACCGCGAGTTCCTCGGCTTTATACGGGCTCGCAATTCTGCGGCTGAAAGCCACCCATGCCATTAAACAGTCCAAGACAGGAGTTATTGGGAACGGCAAATGTGGTCGGTGCCAATTCATACCAAAGTGAGCACAGGGTAGAAGGAACGATTTCTCAGCCTTGTGCAATTAAGTTACTTTGGGTTTGTTTGGGTCGGTTCTATATGCGGATGTGACGCTGAAAAAAAGCTCGGCCTTCATTGTACGAATCCAGACGGGGTTCAAAGTTGAAGGATCCTTCTCGGGGAATACCTGGAAACGTCAAACCTGGTTTTACCTCAAAAGTTCATCAACCCGAAACCCACATATACAAACGTCATAATTGAGCACGAAAGGAGTGACCGCAGAGTGTAACGACGTGTACAGGATGGCTGTTCCTCATCTGCCGATCGTGTGAAAAGCAATCAAATCCATCTCCCTTACAGCGAGAGGTGATTGGCGGTGAAAAAACGGGGCCATGACGCGTTAACGACAGCTGATAGTTACCTTCGACGTTCATCCGGCACACGCCTGCGCTGCCTGAATCTGAGGCCAATAGATGCGATCATGGTATATCCGTTATCGGCAATGTACATCCCAGGTAGGGAATCAAAAGGCTGACGATGGAAGCAAACTTGTGCGAGCCTTGTTTCACCGAGCCTGAGTGAGACAGACCTGGGCCAGGTTTCATTGCATCGTTTGGAGCAGCCTGGAACCAAGACTGGCTGCAGGCTTGTCTCGGGTTGTGATAAAATAAAATAAATTTTAAATAATATTTTTTCTGTACTTTTATGAAAAAAAAAATTAGCAATAAATTTGTCGGGTGCGAAGGCACGAGAAACGAAAGCGAAGGAGGCAGCTCAGAACATTTAAACATATTCTCTTATCGATATTTATGAGGTACACAACAAAGTTTTTTTCTCGTCACATACACATTTCGTGTATACTCACTCTCTGGGGTTTGCGTACACTCTGTGTATTACGTGTCCCATAAACAATAAATAAAATAAAGTATTGTGTTTAAAATATTTTATATATATTTTATAACAAATAATATAATGAATAATAAACATATATAATAAATAAAATGAATTCTTTACAAATTTATTAAATTTACCCCAATGTAGAATATAGAAAACTAAAAACAGGCCTCATATAGCCTCGAGAAGAGTTTGGGATAAGCTTGGTCATAAATGCTCGTGAAGGCTTCATTAAGGCTCGTTTTGAACCTTGTTGTTTCGTCGTTTCAGGCTTAGTACAGGCTTTTCTACCAGCCTTTGGTCAAGCCTGTGTGCAATAGCCTGAAACCGCGTTATCATTCAGGGGTTCAGCTAGGCCTGAAATCAGGCTGGTGCTCAGCCTGAATTAAAAAATGTGAGCCTTGTTTCAGAGCTTGGCGAGCCCTTTTTTCATCGTCAATTCCTACCTGGGATAATGCAGGCATTCTATAGAATACCTACTTACTCTATACCACACTGAGAAAAAAAAACAATCGAATCAAAAAAATATATTGGTTGATCCAAATAAATGTGCTGCTGCGGAGTGCCACCGTGAGATTGGTACAATACTATAAAATATTGGAAAATGTGATTGATTTAAATAACATATTATTTTATTTGAAAAAGCGCTTCTGTTCTTTGAATATCTACATTATCTTTCCAATAAAATTATTTTCTATTGAAATCATTCTATATACAATCCGTAGATGTATGGATGAAATAATTAAGCGGTTGCTACAACATTTTTTATTTCGTACAAAAATATAATCAAGAGAATTAATTATTTGTTTACTGCATCGAAATGAATATGCCATGGGACGTAATTTTTCCAATTTATTTCAAATTTTAAATAAAAAGTGAGCATTGGCATGATCATCCACGATAATAATGGAGAGAATATCAGATATTCAACTGATAATAACAGATAGTACACTTTGATCTTAGCCACAGGCCAAGAAGGGATACTCTTTAGAGTTTCTCCGGCGTTTGAGTAGATTTTCGGTTCGCGCTACGCTTACGAGAAACGTGCGCGCGTGCGGCTTCTAGCGGTTACTCCGAGAACTACGCGTTTCCTCACACCTATAATTTCAAGGCGCTCGGTCATGATTTGGTTGAATTTTTTCAACCAAATGCGCAAGAAACAAATTTTATTTTCGCATAATTTTTCAACCAATTCAGAGATTTGCTTAATATTTTTCGATAAAAATAAAACATTAATATTTGAACGAATAATGTACTTGGAAATCAATATCGGATATGGTGAAAAAAATAAAATAACATATTTACTCAATAGAAATTTTAACTGAATCAAACGAGCGAAATTCAATTTTTCTTGTTTACTCGAATCAACAATATTCATGTTATGAATTGAAACGCTTTTTTTGTTCGTTGCAGAAAATGCAATCAAAACTATATAATTTGTTCGCGATAATTTTTTAGATAGTTTCAATAATATATTGTTCTCGGCTAACAATATATCTTTTGAATGAAACAAAAAACTTTTAATTTTATCATGTTATTAAAGTCAATAGCGTTTTGTTGGGACTAATAAATCCGATTATTTACACCAACAATTTTACAATTGAATCAACGAAATTTCATTCAATAACATCAATGATATTGGATCAATGATTTTTTTTTCTCAGTGCCATATTCAAAGTGTGTGCTCCGTGAAGCCCTGGGGCTTCACATGACCTCGGCTAAGGCTCCGCCGAAAAAAGCAAGTTTATATTTCTCAATAAATGGAAATGGTTTCATCAATTTACAGTGAAATTATTACACTGTTATGTAACGTACCCATTTTTGTACGATTTCCGGCAAAAGTACGATATCCGGGGCGCCAAGATTTGACGGCGAATTTAGGGTTATTCAGTCAAAATAAACAAAATACGAAGAGTGGTGAAAGTTGATATTTCGCTTATTGTGCGTTCATATTAGAATTTTTCGAGGTATCGAAAATGACGATTATTTCGAATTCAAAAATTTCAAGCAACGTCAGGCAAGGTAACTTGGAAATTTATAGTTTCAACAGTGTCTCAGAAGCCGAAAATGTGTTTTAAATACCACTACCATGTTTTTCTAGCTTATAAGTGCGACTAGACAGATAATAAAGTAGTACTTTTAATCGCTAGGAGTCCGAAGAGGGTATTAAAGGTGTACGGTTCATCCCTCTTCGGACTTTTAAGGCTCTTAGTTTATGTAAATATACCGTTTAGTAATTTGGTGTAGTAATTATATGGAACAATTCTTATTTTTATCAATACACAGAGAATGTGAATAAATAAAGCATTATAATCTTGGAATTTATGTTGAAAATCATACAAATACTAGGTTTAGTGGTATTTATATGATACCACTGAACAAACCCAAACAAACAAATACTTTTTGAAGCTCGCCCAGTTAATTTTCATTGTTTGCGATAAAATAAAGATATTGTACTCATGAGCCAACAACAATCGTTGAATTTTGGCCCATTCCTAATTACCGCTAAAAGCGTTCACAATTCCTTAAGGAAGCCAAAACGGTAATTTTTTTATTGTTGAAATTCTCATAATTTTGGCTCAAATATCAAGAATCAATGGTCAAAACTTGGCGCCCCCGATATCGTACTATCCCCCGATTTTCTTCAAACAATAAACATAAAACCAGTTTTTCCTTATTTTAGGGCTCCGTAAAATATTTAGTGTGTCAAAAGGGTTCCGTAGGCAAAAAAGTTTGAGAACCGCTGCTCTATACAATACCGGCTTCGTCAAGGTAACGTATAAAATATTTTATCCATCGTTGACCATTGCATACTGTACCTGGGTAAGTATGCAATACCTAGGAATTATATAGAATGCCATTAGAAGATCAGGTACAGTATAAAATGATGGACAAATAAATCACCTTTTGTCTGCGCAAAATCATCAATTCAATAAACCGTTTCAACAGAGTAAAGTACGGAATAAATTATATTTTATAGATTGCCTAAACGTTTTGGGCAACCTGTAAAATGCCTAGGTATTCTATAGACTACCGGATCATACAAATTGCCGGTAACATATACATGGACGAACCTGGAGGGGGGGAGCTGCCCCCCTGGACGAAAAAATTAAGTCTATTATCTGCCCCCCCCCCCCCCCCCCCAGCTTAGATCCTGGGTACGCCCTTGACATATATACAACTGGGCCGGTATCGTACCGATATTATAAAATTACACTGTCTGTATGTACATTCGTTTTTCTTCAGGCTGTGCTCAACGGGTCTGCATAAGCTTGGGGCCCATAAAAACAGGCCAATTTTCAATATTTTTTTCTGGTGAGAGAATTGGGATCACGAGGTAGGGATTTCACGAACAATTAATACATAGTCTTGTCACGTATGAGATTTTTTTAATACAAAATATTGATAAACAATGTAGATATTATTATTTAAACAAAGTTCCGAGGTTGCTGCATGGCCAATCGGTGTAGGTGGTTCGAGCAACTGGGATGGTCGGGAATGGAAAAATGAAAAGGTGTACTTTTTAGTATGATGCTAAAACTTCCGTATGACCGGATACTACACCCTTGGCCAAAAGTTTGGGCAAAGTTTGGGCATCCTGCAATGTTTCTTTCCGGACAAAAAATTAAATATCTCGGCCAAAAAATGTATTTATTAGTCAATTTAAACAATATTATAAATAGTTAGTTGATCCACCCACAGTCTTCATATTCTTCGTTTCAATGTAATAGCAATAATAGCGATGAAAAAAAATGTTGCCAAAAAAATCTGAAAAAAATTTAACAACTCCAAAATAACAAAACTTTTTAGTCCTTAGGACAAATATTCTCAATCTCATAGTTTTCAAGATACACTGCACGATGCTGGCTTTACGGAAACCTGTCGTTTTTTTCAAGAAAAACTAAATTTCTCTGCGAAAAAAAATTGCAAATAAAAAAAAATAAAGCTAACACTTCCCTTTTCGAAGATCATTTCACTAAATAGCAAGATTTCTATTTTTCCGGAGTCCAGCGAACGACTTTGCGAGGTGCAAAAATCGTGAAAAACCGCCATTTTCAACCTGACGTGCCGGGCACAAAAAAATCGAAAAAATAAAATTAAAAAAGCAAATTGAAGCTGACTTTATTCCCTTCAAAGTTCCGTTTGGTAAATTGGTTTCTGATTTTTTTTGGCCGAGATATTCAATTTTTTGTCCGGAAAGAAAAATTGCAGGGTGCCCCAAACTTTTGGCCAAGGGGATATTTTACACATCTACCATTGGCGAATTTTGTTCGCCTCTCAGTACGAGTGACGTTGGTGAGAAAACGGCAAAACCTTTTTTCCTGAACCTTTCGTATGTGAAAATGGCGCTTCCATAATTTCCCTTTCCTCTTTTTCATCAAGATCAGTCAGATAAAGCCTGAAAAAATGCGATTGAATTAAAACGCAAATTTAATCGAATTTCGATTCGTTTTTATTTTTCTACCGTTTGCCATAAAATCTCACCATGTGATCTACCTAGTCGTCGTTCAAGTCTCTGAGAAAGAGGAGGGGCTCTTTAGGGATTGTGTGGGCGGCTCTTTCTCGATGGCAAAGCCAAAGCGAGTATATCAGTAGCTTAGGGACGGGAAGATTTATGAATGGGACGCGAATCAAGGTTTTCAGGTATCCATTTAGATATCCAGTAATTTATGGGGATGAGACAAATGTACCGCGATATGCATGGGTGGAACCACAGTGGGGCAGGATGTGGCATTTCATCCCCCTGGCTCATGTAGTCGAGCGAAAAATATACCAAAATAAAATTACACAATTTCAATTTTGACATTTCAAAATTAGTACAACATTAAAACAGGATAGTATTGAAACTACGAGTAGGTCATTTTACTATCGATCGTTTCAAATAAAAGCATTTTCAACCGGCTTCAACTTGTATGTTGGCTATGTATTTTTACTATTGTTTTTATACGTATGTACTCCGATTACGCCGTGACGGCTGGTTCGATTTGGATGGTTGATTCTTCACTGTTTAGGGAAACAGCGATGTGGTCCGACGAAAATGTTATGAAAATACCAAGTACGCTTTACGAAAATCCGAGGAAAAACTCATAAACCTTTCATGTTTCTCAAAATCTGGGCCCCAATTCACAATGACAACTGAGCGACAGACCGGTCTGTCCTACAGAATTCAGGCCCAGGGTCCAGTCAATCGAAGTGTCATAAATGTTTCGCGTGACGAACAAGTGAGTCAATAATGTATGCTAATTTCATAGGCTAGATTTAGATAAGTAATACAAGCTTTATTTAAGGGGTAAGGCCACAGTAGAATTTTCGAAAAATCGATTTTTTCTCGCTAAAACGGTGCTTTATCATCATAAGAATAAGTTACTATTCGATTTATAGCAAGAACATTTTCTTTTCACCGACTTTGAGCGTATAACGTAAGCCCACTTCTGACACGGCCATACACGGAAAAAAAGAAACAGCGAAAATCACAGTATAAACCGCATAAAAAAACAGGATGCTTTTCTTATGCGGTTCATTTCATCTTACAGTAAAATAGAGTAATGTAAATCCTGTCCCACAAAAATGACGAATTTTCCTGTACACACTGAGATTTTTACAGTTACATTGGCTTATTCACAGTTCAGTATTGTGAATAAATCAGTGATTACAGTAAAAATATTCAACAGTAAAATTTAAATAAGGTTACTGATTTTTTTACTGTACGTCAGTGCAAGGGTTACAGTGTACACTGTATTGAGTACAGAGTGATTCATTAAATTTCACAGTGTGGCACGGTAGGCTTACTCTTCTTTCGACAGTTCGCGACGTCATCTGTGCACTCTGAGATTTTTACAGTTACACTGGTTAATTTGCAGTTTGATATTGTGAATACATCAGAGATATCAGTAAAAATATTCAACTGTAGAATTTAAATGCGATCACTGATTTTTATACTGTACGCAAATGAGGCACGGGGTGAGGCACGAGGCCAGGACACGAAGGATTGCCAGTTAGTAGTGCGTGGTTGATGGGACGCCGACATCGAAATTTGTGCAACAGAATTCAAGAAATTATAAAGAAAGAGAGAATTGAAAAGAAAAGGTACGTTCTTGGCTAATTAGGACGCGTCAACTTATCTTATCTTATCAACTTATCAACTTAACTTGTCAACTTAAAAAAAAAATAACTTGACTTTCTGCGCGATGCAAAACGAAAAATCGATATTGCACCCACTTTCCGACTACTTAGAACTCCGAAATTTTGCAGACAAGCATCTAAGAGGTAACAATGCATGATTCAACTTAATTTTTTTTAAACAATGACTTTCTGTGAGATGCAAAACGGAAAATCGATATTTCACCCACTACCCGACTACTTAGAGCTCGGAAATTTTGCAAACAAGCATCTAAGAGGTGGCAATGCATTATTCAACTTGAAAAAAAAAAATAAAAAATAACTTGATTTTCTTCGAGTTTCAAAATGGAAAATCGACATTTCACCCACTTCCCGACTACTTAGAGCTCGGAAATTTTACAAACATGCATCTCCGAGGTGACAATGCACGATTCAACTTAAAAAAAATGTCCACAAATGTTCAACTTTTCATGTAAAATTAGCGATATCTAATCATCCACATGAAACCTCACTAACACATACAAACAAATTCGTAGCCGACTGTGTTTGTATGCGAAAAGTTTATATGCAGCAATTAGTCGTAAGTTCAATCCCAATTACACTCTTGGTTACTCTTTACAAGCATTCCATACTCCTCACGTACGAACTCGTAAACTAGTAAACTACTACTAACAACTTTCGTGACGAACGAGTCAGTCAATAGCGTATGCCAATCTCATAGGCTAGATTTAGATAAGTAAAGTCTCGTTTAGTAGTTTGGTAATTTCACCCTGGAAGTTTTATTAGGAACACGACAGTACTTTCTGAGCAATTCAACAGATGGCGTTAGTCGTACCTATGCATCTGAGTAATTTAATCTCGTAAAATCAAATAAATGAGTATGCAAAACTTATAAAAACCATTACAATAAAATCGTGTATTCGGCGAAACTTTAACCCGAATGTTTACATTTTACTGATTGTCCCCAAATATTTGTTATTTTATTCTCAAGATTGCCAAAGTGTATATTTTAACGCCAAATGAAGTGAGCCCAGAGCTGCTACGCCAAGATAGGGAAAGGTTGCAGACGAGCGAAGCGGCTGCGAACATTTTGTAGGTAGAGCATACGGTTTGTACATAATTGAACTCGATTACAGATTTTATAAAAATTATTTAGTAAATACTTCATATCGACCTTTCTCGCGTTTGCCCCCAGCCCCCCCCCCCCCCTGAAGCAAGTCCTGGCTACGTTTCTGGCGATGTGAACCTAATTAATGAAGATAGCAACGTATGGGATCAAAATATTTTGTGGTGATGTAACTAATGCCATTATCGGGACGAGCCTGATCATGGAATGTTTGGTCATGTATTTATAAACGCTGAAATTCTTTTATTGGCTTGAATGATGTATCAACATCCCAAGAATATCGTTGTTGATATGTACAAACATCCCAAGAATGATATGGTCCAGAGAAAAATAGTTTAAAAACCTTAAACGCGTTTTTAAACCATGTTTACAAGATCTGCAAAAGTTGATTCTTAGGTTAATTTTCTGGCAAAGTACACACGATTTTTCCGGTCGATTAACATTTACGGTTTTTTTTCAACGAATTGGGGCTATTTTAGTCAAAATGCGATTTTTTTTCACAGCGGTTGGGTCGCCATTTTGTATTTTTTTTATCGTTATATAAAATAAACCCTACAAGCATCATTTTAACTACTTTGTTGGTATTTCCCAAAAATAAAATTCCATCTCTATTTTCCGACCATCCAAAGGTGCACCAATATAAGGCCTTAAGGTTAATTCGGAATAAAAAAGCATATTGACGATAATTTTTTTACGACACAGTTAATACATATTTATTTATGTAATTAGTATATAATAAGAGAATATTTGAAGAATATTCTGTACAATCTTCATTAATAATTATGCAAAAACGAGCCATTGACAACAAATCTTCACAGACGCCTAAAAAAAGTTACATTGCGGTGTACCGCATAACTCATCACTGGATCATCTAAAATAAAAAAAAAACAAACAATTCATTAGTCGATAAGTTCCTTAGGTAACGCGGTCGGGATTTTTTTTATTCCTTTTTCGTTTTTGGTTACACTTAGAAGTCAAAATACCGATCTTTCATTTAAAAAACCGAAATTTTTGTTATTTTAAAATAAATTAAAATTAAAAAAAAAATTTTAACTCGACAGCGTTACCTCGTTATTTATGTGTAGAAAGAGTGTATGAAATTTCACAAGGATCGGTTCAGTAGATTTTGAGCCAGAGAGTTCACCGACTTTTGAAAATGCTAAGTGAGAGAAAAACGCGTTTAAAAGTTTCAAAGATTTGTACACTAGAAAATCAAAAATTGAACATCAATAAACGAAGGTTTCCGTTCATATACTTACACAGAATCATCGATGCCAGGCCCATAAAGCATTCATATTGCAAAATAAAGAAAACGCAAGAAAAATACCTTACCCCGTCCCCCCCTTAAGCAGAAGGAATTTGGCTGAAGAACATTTTTTAACTTTATTCCCATACCCATGAAACTATAATACTTATATAATAATAACAAATAATAACAATATCCACGTCAATACTCGCATCAAAATGTAACCCTTCTGGCTATGTTGTGAACGATGGATTTTCACTCATCACTTTTCTCCCACATTCGTTGCTTCACCATTTCCTGTCCCTCAAAGGCCTGTCGGAGTGTCCGCAGCCAGTTCATTCCCAATTCACCGCAGTGTCGCATCTGCACGAGGGCACAGGGAAAGCGTGGAAAACCCGTGGCAGCTTGACGCTATGCTTGACTGAGTTTCGGTGGTGCCATTATCGCGAACTCTATGCACTGAGAAAAAAAATCATTGATCCAATATCATTGGTGTTATTGAATGAAATTTCGTTGATTCAATTGTAAAATTGTTGGCGTAAATAATCGGATTTATTAGTCCAAACAAAACGCTATTGACTTTAATAACATAATTTTGGAAAAAATTTCATTCAAAAGATATATTGTTAGCCGAGAACAATACATTATTGAAGATATCTGAAAAATTATCCCGAACAAATTATATAGTTTTGAATGCATTTTCTGCAACGAACAGAAAAAGTGTTTCGATTCATAAAATGAATATTTTTTATTCGAGTACACAAGAAAAATTGAATTTCGCTCGTTTGATTCAGCTAAAATTTCTATTGAGTAAATGTGTTATTTTATTTTGTTTACCATATCCGATATTGATTTCCAAGAACATTATTCGTTAGAATATTAATATTTTATTTTTATCGAAAAAATATTAAGCAAATGTCTGAATTGGTTAAAAAATAATGGGAAAATAAAATTTCTTTCTTGCGCATTTGGTTGAAAAAATTCAACCAAATCATGGCTGAGCGCCACCGAAATTATAGGTGTGAGGAAACCCGTAGTTCTCGGAGTAACCGCTAGAAGCCGCACGCGCGCTCGCTTCTCGTAAGCGTAGCACGAACCGAAAAAGAAGAGAAACTCTAAAGAGTATCGCTTCTTGACCTGTGGCTAAGATCGAAGTGCAGCATCTGTTCTTATCAGTTCACTATCTGATATTCTTTCCATGGATATTCCATTGGATATCTAATATACTCTCCACTATTAACGTGGATGATCATTCTAATGCTCACTTTTTATTCAAGATTTAAAAGAAATTGAAAAACTTACGTCGCATGGCATATTCGTTTCGATGTAGTAAAGAAATAATTCATTTTATTGATTATATTTTTGTACGAAATAAGAAATGTAGCAACCGCTTAATTATTTCATCCATACATCTACGGATTGTATATAGAATGATTTCAATAGAAAATAATTTTATTGGAAGGATAATGTAGATATTCAAAGAACAGAAGCGCTTTTTCAAATAAAATAATATGTTATTTGAATCAAGCAATGTATTTTTTTGAGTCAATTGGTTTTTTTTCTCAGTGTACGACTGCCCCTCGCCAGTAGTGTCAGTTCGCGGCATCGCGGTCACCCATCCAAGTAGTGGCCCAGACCGACACTGCTTGGAAAAACGCCCCGAATGAAAGGACAAAACCGATTTTTAAATATGTATTTTCTGATAAAGTGACTCTTCATCCGTTACTGAAATTCTTCCCCGACAAACTTCAAGTACGCCCTCGATTTTGGCAATTTTCTCGTGTAAATTGATTCACTGCATGCATTTTATTTTTATCGAATTGTAATCACGTGTGTTTTTTTCATGAAATATTACATTACGTTAAATTGATTATTCACGCGGCCGTCCCGACACGATTTTACGTTATTCGTCACGTTTTTATGCAGCGTGTGAAAGGGAACCTTGGCGAATAATCGCGAGTACGTAAGTTACCGTGTGCAGGCATTACCAGCGAACTTATTATTTTTTTTTCAATCTCTCGAGACTATTTTTTTTCGGCAAGTCTCGCTCGCTTCTCCGTCTCACATGCACTCATGGTGAGTACATTGAAATATTGCGTTCCCGTATTATTATCATTGTTACAAAATACGAGGGCAGTAATTCAGTTTGTTGAGTGAAACTTTGCGAGATTTTGCGAAGTTGTTCACGAATAGCAGATATGGAGATTGGAGAAACACTAGAACGACACGAGTAGACGAGGGCGAAGTATTTTTTATTTTTTGTTGTTGTAATTGTTGCTCCATCGCCAGGTTAATGAGGAAAGTTTTCTTTTTGCTCTATTAGTCCGTGACTGCGATATAACTAATTTTCTGCTAACACGAGCTGTTGAGTAATAGCGAGCATAGGCGGAGCAAAATAACGCGTCCAATGTGCCCGCGGCACATTGCTACAATTTTTTTTGAATTAGATTAGGATTGGATATGTAGTAGTTTGTAGTGTATTTTTTTGGGAATATTTTATATATGGCGTTATGTACGAAAACCACCATAAACCGCTTCGAAACTCCTATATGTGCAATCCTAATCATGAACTATCAAGAAAAATGCACGACAGTGTTTTTTGTTGTTGTTATATGTGTGCAATCCATGAAAAATCTACAAAAAAACGTTTTCGGTAGACTTTATTCTTCTTTAAGGCCGGAGCGTGAATTAGATGGTCCGAAAGATCTTTTTTTTATTGTTTGAATCGATAGATAAACTATCCAAGAATCTATTTACAAAGTTACAGAGGCCAATTATCGACATTTTTGAAGATACAAGGCCAAAAGCAGAGAAGCGATTGATATTTGATATTGATATTTTCTCCTATTGAAAACTTTGAAGTGCGTTTTCTCCAGTTTTTATCTTCACGATTTTTCCAAATTGGCGAGCGTGATAGCGAAAAACTAAACGCAATATTGAATCAAACCAAAGTTTATTTTCTTCAGTATGAAAATCTCTTCTAAGTGAATTGAGGGAAGGTTCTGCCTTGTTGGGCAAAAAAATGTTCGATTTTTCACCAATTTTTTATGCGAAAAGTATTAAATATAGAATGTTGATATTTGGTATGTTGACTAAGCGGTCTTTAGTGAACATTAAAATATTTTTGAAAGTATGACAAAACATGGTGGTGGGAGTGGGAGGAGCCACGTATGTCGGCGCGCGGGCGATGACATTCTTCGCTTGCGAAAGTCCTAAGTCCCAGACAGACGATCTGAAGCAAAAAAATCATACATATTTTTACTTTGTACAATATTGTGTATAAGTTGACCTAGAATCAAGAAGAAAAATTGAACAATAAAAAAATAGTGAGCAAAAAACTGCGAAAATGTTTTGGAAAAAAACAAACTTCCTTCCGACCGCTCACTATTTTTTTGATTTTTCAATTTTCCTTCTGAATGTCCGAAGAATGTCCGGCGGACATTCTTCGCTTGCGGGACGAATGTCCCGCGGAATCGCCCGCGCACCGACATACGTGGCTCCTCCCACTCCCACCACCATGTTTTGTCAAACTTTGAAAAATATTTTGATGTTCAATAAAGACCGCTTAGTCAACATACCAAATATGAACATTCTATGTTTAATACTTTTCGCATAAAAAATTGGTGAAAAATCGAACATTTTTTGGCCTAACAAGGCAGAACCTTCTTTTAAAAAAGTCGTTGAAAAAGTATTTTTTAATAATTTTTATAGCACGTTGAAGTGTTTTTTTAAACACATTTATTTTTTCAAACCTGAGAGAAGTTATGATTTCACGATTCTTTCAGCTTTTTCTTAATTCGTCCAGAAGAAAAATATATGGCAACTGAAAATTTTATTGTTTTTTTTTTCTGTCAAGAATTACGAGCTGCACCTTTCCCGCCGATTGGAGACTGCAGTGGCAAGACGCACATGGAATATGCCGATCAATCTGCAGTCATTTATTTTTCATGTTGAAACATTTTTTTTAATACATTTCAAATATACATGAAAGGATACCTCAATGTTTACTGGACTCACTTATTTTTTTCCCTTCTAAAAAAATGCCCGAAAAAAACGCTTTTTTGGACTCTCTAATACAGGCTCCCGCCTTGAGGGGTCTCTATAAGCTTGAAATTTCGAAAATACGATTATTTACATGATGTTGGAGTTTGCATCGTTCGAATGCAACGAAAATCCATTTTTTTAAATCATCAATTCATAATCCAAAATAATGTGGCAATTTTAGGTTGCCAGTATTACTCAAAGGTTTTTTTCGAATTTTTTCTACCTTCAACAACGAAAATTTGCAAACAAATATTTTGGGCGGCAAAAAATAAACGTAAAAAAAGGTTTCCGTTGCCCTTCAATGATGCAGAGTTCAAGACCATAGATTTATAACCTACAGCCTTTGCTTTAATTTGCAACAATAAATGTGTAAAAATTCCAAAAATCAATCGAGCTATGACGATTTTTGTGGACGACCGGATCGCTCACTCCGCTACGGCGAACCGCTCCGCTGCTATCGACCCTCTTTTCCTTTGCGTTTTTCTCGAAAGAATATTTTATAAGACAGTGTAAATCGTATCTCAAAATCCAGTCTGATTCCCTTCAAATTCAGACAGGCCATAACATTTTCAATCGTATGGCTGGATGATTTTTTGATATATTTATCCGTTTGGTATTAAGCAATTATTAAAGTTGTTTTTTTTGTCAAAAGTCGAAGATTTTTAAGCCTGCCATTCTCATCATTTTCGAAATTAAAAAAAAAAGTATCTTGTCATACGAACATTTTATTATTACACTGAAAGTATGATGTTGAAGTTTGCATCGTTGGAACGCAATGAAAATTATTGCTGATTTTTAATGATGTTTTTTTTAAATTATCATCTAAAATCTTTTTTGCAGATTTTGGTTGTAAATTTGTAATAATGAGCTATAATATTTTTTCGGTGTTTTACGTAGCCTAAATGTGCAAAAAAAATTCCAATACCAAAAAAATTATATTTTTTGTGCCTTTTTCGACAGTTTATACTTTCAAGAATATCTTGTAAAAATTTCAGAGCCGTATCCCTAATCATTTTATCTTGCAAAAATCGTTAGTTAAATCTTTAAACATGTGTTTCTCGAAATGAGATAGACTTGAAATTTGAACTGAGTACTCTTGGAAATATTTACTTTACAATAACGTACGATATTTTTTATTGGATGAAAATTGACGATTTGGCATTGAAAAAAACGACCATTTTAGAGGCAAGAAAACAGACTTTTTTCATAACTACGCCATTTTGTCAGATTTTCATATTTTTCGAAAATCCTACGTCATTGTACAGGAAATACCTTCCAGTTTAACGACATTTTTTCCTTTTTCGGTTTCAGCTCCTCAATCGGCCGGAATTATGTCAGCAGTGGAGGAATCTTTCTTTTGCGCCTCCGAAGGCAGCGCCTGAGTCGCTTGTTTCTCAATATTTTCTATGAAAAAATGATGTAACATAGGTCAAATATAGCCAAATAAATTCTTAATTTTTCGGAACATTTGATTAAATACTTTTCTTCCAAAAAATTCCCGAAAATCACCCAAATTTTCAGCGTTCACACTGGTTTAGCCCCTTAGTACAATCTAAAAGTAGGCTTTTTTATTTTTATTTCATATCAGCCTAGTAGCCAGAACAGCCTACACTGTCCCCATCTGAAGCATCTGCGTGCAAAATTTCATGGACATAGGTTTAATACAGTAGAACCCACGAGGCTGTGACAGGCGGACGAACATTCCGGACACGACAAAGTTATGAAGGTTCCGTGCTTGACTCCCCAAAAAATCGATGTGTAGCCTTGAGCACGAGTCCATTTTCATAAATCCACATCCAAGGTGGAAACCCCCCCGAAATCGTAATAGCTTCGAAATGCTAAAGTTAAATAAAGTATCTGAATGTACGCTTTGTGTATCGGAAGATGGGAAGGAAGAAAACAAGGTAGAATTGAAATAGAATTAAGGGGGGACCTTTAGGCGTGGAAAAAAAAGCTGAATTTCATAATTTCTTTTTAAAGAAAGATTCCTTCCTATTTTTGAGACTTAAGGTATGTTTTGTTACTACTTTTGACTGTTGCATAGTGTTTATTTTCCATTAAACTTTGAAAATGCCGGCTTCTAAACGGATTGCGGTGGATTTTGTCAGACGTCGTGACAGGTAGTGTGGGTGGGATTAATCTGAGAAAAGCCAACGAATTTTTTTCTCTCATTATCACTCATACGCAGAATATGAACCAATAAAAAGTGCAAAATGTTGAAAATCGATAAAATGGTACGCTTTAAAACACGAAGATTGAATTTTCCGAAAAATAGCAACATTTTTAATTAAAAAAAAAAGCCTTTTTTTAATTTTCAAAAACATTACGACCATATTTTACATAATAAGGTTCGAAAGATTTATACCAAATTTCATCAGAATCGGTCGATTAGTTTTTTAGCTATACGTCACGCCAATTTTGAAAATGCAGTTTAGAAAAACGTGCCATTTTTTTAATTAATAAAAAAAATAACATGTAACAGCCAAAAGTAGTAATAAAACATACCCTAAGTCTCAAAAATGGTGAAGAAATCTTTCCTTTAAAAAAATAACGAAAATCAGCACATTCTTTCCTCGACTATAAGTATCTCCCCCTTCAAGAAATCATGACAGTGTAATGTGTCGAAAAATAGCTTCGCTAAGATCGATTTTCGCGATTTTTTCTCGATGGTTAAAATACGCTAATTACTCTGATTTTTTATGTCAAATCAAAGCACTCGTGAAGAACAGAAAATAAATTTTGAAATGTTTACATTAATTTTTTTACCTTTTTTTAACGGTTGAAAATGTCTTCGGAAAAAAGGATTCGAAAAAAGGTAAACATTACCCGAAAAAAAATTTGCAAAACGATTATTAATCAGTATGAAAGCCGCTATCTTGCTATGGAGGTTGAAAAAATATAAAAATCGACAAATTGGCGGTGGTTTGAAAAAAAAAGTCTCGAATTTAGGCGATTTTTCGACATTTTTTCGTTAAAAAAAAATATGAATTAAAAAAAACCTTCCGTTTTGAAAAACCGTTTTGAAAAAGGACATTGCAAGAAAAACGCGTTAAAATTTTCGAGTGCGGAATTTTCATATAAATTCACATTGTTATCATATCAATATCGTATAACAACATGTTTATAACCGTCTATACCATTGGATAATGCATTAAAGAATCGATTTTTTGAAAATGTTACACTGAGGTGTTCCCTTAAGGCCTTATATACGCGAAAAATTTCAAAATTTTTCATTTTTTTATTATTTTTAATTCCATTAAAGTTCTAACTCTTGAACGAAGGTTCGAATCGCAACTTTTACAACATATTCTTAGTATCATCACCTATCGTGTGAAGCACAGAAACAAAAAATTCAATGACACAAAAAAATATAAAAAAATAAAATACCGACAGAAAATTGAGAAAAAAATTTGAAGTTTCCAATTTTTATTTTAATATATTTTTTTAATAATATTGTTGATTCACACTCAAGATACATTCATTGTGCAATTACAAATATGTTAATTTTCACCAGACACCCACATCGATGCCGAAAACTTTCACCGTCAACGCGCGTGCAAAAAAAATACATTGCTTTATTATGTTACACCTCCGCCATTTGTTAATATTTCTGATTTTTTTACATATACTTAACCATGTGCATAAATGATCTGTAAAAAAATGTTGTCAATATATGCGTCATTTTTTTCTCAACCGCGTCTAGAAAAGTACCTTCGAAAATCGGCGAAATCGCGTATATACGGCCTTAATGTTTTCCTTCGTTTCTTATCTGGTGACGAATTTAAAAGGAATGACAAATATTTGGATACTTCAAGGGTCTGAATGGTCACGTACTCTGGCGGCATCATAGGACTACCGGAAGTCTCACCATGTTTTACGATCTCTACCGATTCTCGCATCGGTCGTTATGTATTGACATTGACTGGCGGGCAATCCTGAAAAACCAATATTTTCTGGAAAGCCAAGTGAACTTTGGACGAGCCTTTGGACGTTGCGAAGATGTTTTTTTCTTCCGGATATCTATCGATCGTGCCTCGACAAACTTGCGCCACCCGAAAACCGGTTGGCGTACGTTGGATATCGTATTCATATCAATAACATCCCATGTACGAGTTTAGAGTCGGGCCAACCTCGGCGCAACGATGATCGCCTGAGTTAGAACGGCGGCCCGACTCTGTTCACCAACGTAGGCTCGGCGTCCAATAAACGCCGGGATGATAACATCGGACCAACGTTACACCCAAGCGTCGGCCCTACGTCGATTTCGCCGTCGACCCTATACTGACAAAAAAAATCTTCAAATCAAATACTATAGGCATACCATATTATAGACAGACCAAGTGAATACCTATAATTATTTGTTGTATCACATAAACTGCATCAATTAGTTAATATCATTGTGATAATTAGACACCCGGGAAAAAAGTTCATGTCTGAGTGGATACGTTCATATATGTTTCAGATATTGTCATATATGTATCAGATATATTTATATCTGACATTTTACAGTATCATATATGATTAGGTCTGATCATATTGCACATCACATATGCATATAGAAGATCATATCTGATCAAATACAGTATCTGGCCTGACCATATATGAACTCATATCTGTTTGTATCTGGCTAAGTACCAAGGCGAGTTGGTACCGTAAATTCTTATCTGAACATACATGATGTGATATGTGAACGTATCTGTTCGTATAAGATCATATCCGATCAAATACGGTACCAGACTCCGCTATATAGATCTCATATGTGTTTTTATCTGGTCAGGTACCAAGGCGAGTTGGCAGCGTGAAACCATATCTGAACATATATGATGTGATATATGAGCAGGCACGTTCATATAAAAATTTATCCCATCAGATACGATACCAAACCTGGAAAATATACGAAGTCTAAATACACTCATACCTTATCGTATATGCAGTTCAGTTGTTCACACATGAAAACATCTGAATATATGAAACGATATATGAGGATATGAGACGATATCCGATCAGATATGGCACCTCACCTGACTGTATTATATGTGATCATGTGAGTTACTATAATATTATTAATTATTAACACGTCAAGTGATGACGTGTTAATAACCCCGCTCTGTATATGTAAACATTTTAATATCTTCATGACTGCACTAACAAGATTTGATCTGTCTCAACAGGATAAGATTTGCTCTGATATAGTCGGAGTCATACCTGGTCTGATAGTTCAGATAAACTATGATTCTATCATATGGGCAGGTATATTGTTCATAGATGTCCAGGTCTACTGGGATTCACGGTATTTTATTCTTATACGGACAGACAGATCTGGTCCAATAAGATTGGATTTGCCTGACATGATCAGATCTGGCCCAATAAAATCAGATCTACCTGACATGATCAGATCTGGCCCAATAAAATCAGTTCTGGTCCAACGAGATCAGATCTTGCCTGGGGATTGGATCTGGTTAGAACCGCTGCGATATGAGCGGGTCTGCTCTCAAAATTATCAAAATGGCTCTGGTATGATCATACATGCTCAGATATAAGCATACATGATCTGTCATCACACTACATGAACAGATATAGCCATTTTTCTTGTCTGATCATATCTGATTCTACAGATATGATTCAGATATATTCAGATATGAACCTTTTTCCCGGGCAGTTCTATCGAATAACGCGCTATATATTTTTCAAACATAACCTATATATATATATATATATATATATATATATATATATATATATATATATATATATGTATAAAATTCCTCTCTCTCCATCCTCTCTACCCACACACCCCTTTGACAGGCTATTAGCTCAATCAAATAGAAAAATGGTTGACTCTGCAAAAATTATATTTAGCTAAAATTAAAAACAAATAAAATAGATCCATTTTACGGATTCAACTAAATGTTTTATGAACAGGTGAAACCGAATCACAGATTTATGAGGATTAAATAAAATATTTACTTATTGGACGATATTAAATATATTTTGATTTGAATAAATGAATATATTGAAAATAAATCTTTCCAATGATGGAATGCAATAGGAAAAATTTGATTCCACGAAAAATCTAGTTAGGGGCCGTCCATATATTACGTCATCGATTTTTGCTGATTTTTGCCCCCCCCCCCCCCCCCAAAATCATCTTATCCTTCCTATGGTCATAATGTAATTATCGTTACCGTCTTCCAATGCCTAGACCCCCCCCCTATTTTAAAATGACGTAATTTATGGACGGCTCGTTAATTCAAATGAACAAAAATCAAATAGACGCGGTTAATTGATATCGATAGAATTTTTCTGTCAGTGACTTGAACGCGCGAAAATTTAAATTGGCGCGAAGTAAAACGTTGTAATTTTCAAGCATTAGAAGCACACTTCAATAGATTCATATATGATTTAAAGAGCATTTTTCAAATTCATTGATTATCATTTCTTTTTTTTCAATTTTTTTTCTTTGTTGTCCAGCTTTTAATGAAGAAGGGTGACGGCATATATTTTTTTAAGGATTAAAAAAAATACACGTTTTGTCAAAGTCAGACCCGGAACGTTCTACCGAACTGGTCACTCGTTCACTCAATTTGAATATTTAGTATTATTACTCTCATCGATTTTTAATTAATCCCAGCAATTATAAAAATTGTTTTCAGACCGAAATACTACAAACATCGAAACATAACCTTACTGTAAAATATCGATGCTACCAACGTTGCGCGCTGCATTGTGCTGTTGAGGCGAAGCTCAAACAAAAATACAAACAAACTGCTGTTCTACGTTCAAGCATCGGCCGAACTCTGGAGCTACAAGCGATAGCCAACTACACCCGGGCGACGGTTAGCCATATATTAATTTGCCACGTAGTAGAATGGAATAACCGATCGGAGGGAACCCTTCTTTCGCCTACGACTTAAGCTTTACGCACATAAAAAACAAGTTTTACGCACGTAGGATCCTCAAGTCCAATTATAGTACAGCCGTGCTGTCGCGGGAAAACCCCGGAATCCGTGAAAACTAGAAGAAGGCTAGTTTTTTGACAGGTGATTTTGTAGGGGCCGCGGGTGCTAAATCCAAGTTTGCCTAAAAATCAGGGTGTGGGGTTTTTTAGGGCATGAAAGGATAGGGGGATGGATTAATGCCAAACTACAACCCCTATCGTGAAAAATCAGTTTTAATTCAATAACTCTTTAGAAAAAAATCGTACACTTTTTCTTCAAATGGGAACGTTGTAGCCCTTAAAAAGACGCGTCGATCGAGTATTTGATCATCACTCTCCGATAATATCTTCACCGGTAAAAAATGGTTAAAATACAAAAAAAAAATTGTTTATTGAATAACTTAAAACCAATCGATTTTTCAGGCATGGTTCAAATGTACGAAATGTAGAGAATAATTTTCTCCATATTTTCGTTTCTATGGACCACCCTTGAGGTGTGATTTTCCAACCCCTCTCGGGGGTTGAAAACTCAAAATGAAATTCTGGGAAAACTATTGACCGCACGAATTCACCGCCGTGAAAGAATTTGTAGCTTGAACCCTCAGCTACATTTTTGTCCACAGCGCCAAAATCGTATCTCTTTATTTTCGGTCAATAGTTTTCCCAGAATTTAATTTTGAATTTTTAACCCCTGAGAGTGGTTCGAAAAAGTAAAATCCAAGGGAACGAAAATATAGAGAAAATTATCCTCTACATTTCGTACATCTAAACCATCCCCGAAAATCGATTGTTTTTGAGGTATTCAATAAACAATTTTTTTGTTGATACTTCAACAATTATTTTGGGGGTGGAAATATTATCGGAGAGGAATAATCAAATAATCGATCGACGCGTCTATTCAAGGGCTACAATGTTCCTATTTGAACAAAAACTGTACGAATTTTTCCTAAAGAGTTATAGAATTAAAACTGATTTTTCAAAATTTCACCCGCCTTTTTCAACCCCTAAATGTACTTCCACGACTTCGGTGCTGTGGACAAAAATAAAACCCGGATTTTTCTGAACATTTTGTCTCCCGGCGCCGACCTCGTGGGGGTTGTAGTTTGACATTAATCCACCCCCATCCCCTTACATCCCCTAAAAAAAACCTACACCCCGATTTTTAGGCAAACTTGGAATTAGCACCCGCGGCACCTACAAAATCACCGGTCAAAAAACTAGCCTTCTTCTATTTTTTTTTCGATTCCAATATACAGCACGACTATACTATTAGCCGATCAATCCCGGTAAAAATTTTCCATGTATTTTGCAACTGTTCACTTTTCTCCAATATTATTTTATCCAATTACGCAGCTAATTTTTCTCAGAACGTGATTCATTTTGTCGAAGATAAATTCATTCACGTGTAGCAAAATCACAAATCACCCATGAAAGTTCGTATAACCACCCGAAGATCTGGACAACCTCTCAGAGATTATACTTTTTATTTTGCTCAACTTGAACGAGTTTATCTTTGACAACGAAAAATTACATTTTGAGAAGCATTAGCTGCGAAATCGAATAATTTTGTTATTTTTATTAGTCCAACCGATAGATATACCGGTAAAAGTAGTTAAGGTTGTTATGGGGTTTCGCCGTCGGGGGTGAAGTACGAAGGGGGCGCCCTATGCTTATGAACGGAGCCGATTGACTGTTACCAACTGTTAGCTTTCAAATAATCGTCATATTGAACGTGCGTTTTCGAACTATTTTTCTACATCTATTTGTAAAAATATGCAATTTTGAACATTCGGTGATTACATTAAGTGTTTTCATTACTTTGTATAATTGTTTTCTATAACTTTTTCTCGATCTATTAACGCGAAACGAATTGGCAACGTCATGAATCGTGGCATATCATAATGCCCAGGTTGGCAGAAGTGTCGCGAAGTTTGAGACATGCGCCCCGTTCCTAACCTCAAAATCAGCCCAAGGAGCTGTCAAAAATTAACATCGGTCCGAGTAAAAAAAATTCCGTTGGAATGAAAAAGTCTGTACTAAAGCTGTCTATAATCTCGAAGAAATCGAAAACTTTATTAATTTTCCGATATTCTAAAAAAAATTCATGTATGAAAAGAAATCCGTGTCATTTTGTCTTTGCCTAGAAATATCTAGAAATGTGTAATTTCTGAACACAGTTATCAAATTAATATTAAGTAATTATTACTAATTGAGAGAATAAGTACCAATAATATTCGTTGCCAATTATCCTGACCGAGTAGTTTGAGGTTCCCAGGCATAATTACCGAATACCGATAAGATGGGAAGCATTTGTGCCGTCTACGACGTTGCCATGATTGCACAGTCTAATATTTTGTGCGCTTGATTTTCGCACAAATTCGCTATTAAAAACATCAATAATTTTAGAACAGTTCTGTGAATCGGATTGCCGATTTTTTTTTTTCTAAAAAACGGTACTGTAGATCGTATTCAAACTGCACAGGACAATCAGCAAAAATGTTATAAAGGTCCAGAAAAAATGTCTGCTCGGTGACAACATGTTGACCTAATCCCATAACAACCTTAAGGGGCTATACCAGTGTGACACTTTCGGAAAATCGATTTTTTTGGGCCCTTTTCGACAGTTTATACTTTCATGAATATCTTGTAAAATTTCAAGGCCGTATCTCTATCATTTTATCTTGCAAAAATCGATAGTTAAATATTTAAACGCGTTTTTCTCGAAATGAGATTTTTCAAATTTGCTGACATTATAACTCAAAGAGCAATTATCCGATTGACTTGAAATTTGAACTGAGTACTCTTGAATATATTTACTCTACAATGACGTATATGCCTTATAGGCAAGAAAACCGGATTTTTTCATAACTACGCCATTTTGTTAGATTTTGATATTTTTTGAAAATCTTACGTCATTGTGCAGGAAATTCCTTCCAGTTGAACGACATTTTTCCTTTTTCGGTTTCAGCTACTCAATCGGCCGGAATCATGTCAGCAGTGGAAGAACTTTTTTTGGCGCCTCCGAAGGCAGCGCATAAGTCGCTTGGATTTCAATATTTTTCTATGACAAAATTATGTAATATAGGTCAAATATAGCCAAATATATTCTTAATTTTCCGAAACATTTAATTGAGTACTTGTCTTCCAAAAAATTCCCGAAGATCACCCAAATTTTCAGTGCTCACACTGGTATAGCCCCTTAAGGGATCATCACAGTGTAACAGGTCGAAAAATAGCTGTTTTCGCGATTTTTTATTCGATGGTTGCAACACGCTCATCAGTCTGATTTTTTAATATCAAATCAAAGCACTCGTGAAGAACGGAAAATAAATTTTCGAACGTTTATTTTTATTTTTTAACAATTAAAAATGTCTTCGAAAAAAAGGTGTCCTCACGGTGTGCAGGGTTGTGGCCGTAAATATTATCTCAAACAAACGCAAACAAATTCTTAATCCGTATGAAAGCCGCTATCTTGCTATGCAGGTTTTTTTCAATCACATTTAACAAAATGGCGGCGTTTTGAAAAAAAAAACTATCGAATTTATCCTATTTTTTCGACGGTTTTTCGTGAAAAAAATTTGAGGATTAAAAAAAAAAGCTTCTCTACCTAGATGAACAATGGCGTGAAAAATGTGTCGAAAATTGAGACGGATAGCTTGAAAATTCTTCCTTTGAGAGTGTACACGTTGTGCAAAACGACATTTCAAAAAAACGCGTTTAAAATTTCGAGTGCGGAATTTTCATATAAATTGTCTCCTTACGATCAATCGTCGATGCCAGGTCCGTGTTTATAACCGTCTATACTATCGGATAATGCAAAAAAAATCGATTTTTTGAAAATTTTACACCGTAACGTTTCCTTAAGTACTAAAAAAAACTCAAGGGATTAATAAGATAAATATTGCGCAGGTCGTAAATATGCATCTGTCTTTACAATGCACTAATCTTATCGAACCCGAATCGCTTGATGTTTATTCAACAGGGCGAAAATTTAAATTTTCGATCGCCGAAAGGTACAGGGAAGTCGTTGAACTTCGGACCAACTGCTGAGATCTCCAAAGCGTAAGTAAATTTTTTTCCATCGATATATGGTTTGCGTTCCGGCCAAATCGATCAATATTTATAAATCAACGTTTTAAAGATGTAAATCCAATTTAGTACAAATAGTGACATTCACGGAAAGTTGCTGGCCATGAAGCTTAGAGAAATATATGTGTTCTTTTCTCTCGGTCTATCGCAACCGAGCGAACGACCTTCTCCTTGATGACTTTGCTAAGTGATCAAACACTTCCTATTCGAACTCATCATCCTCCAAGTCCAGACGTTCCATCAATGCAGGGAAGAAGATTCGTTGAACTCCAACTTTCTCGAGTATCACCTTGACCGTGATCCTACCGATAAATCACGAGTCGTCATGATTTCAGCGGCCAAATCTTTTTATCTCCATCCTCCGAGCGGGAGCGATTTGTTACTTCCTTTTTTACGAACAACAAACCATTACTCGAATTGATCCGCCATTTCGATCAATATTCACACTACTGCAGGTTTTTATTGCTATTTTTTTACAGTGACTTTTTTATTTGACTGATGAGGTGATTTTTTGCTATGAATTGAACTGATTTGGACTCTGATGCTATGCATTTAACAGATTTTGGACTCGTTGCATTTTCGTATCATGGGCATCGGAAAATATCGACAAGTTTTCAATTTCTTCGATTTCGAAATTTTTAGTCAATAAGTTACTTTTCAACCATTTTTGATAACTTTGACTACGGGAGAAAGAACTATGGATGCCTAGGGTACGGAACAATTGATATTTCAGGGCGGAGAATGAATTAGAAGGTCCGAAAAATAGTTTTTTTTAATTGCTTCAATCGATAGATAAACTATCCAAGAATATATTTACAAAGTTACAGAGGCCAATTGTAAATATTTTCGAAGATACAAGGCCAAAAGCAGAGAAGCAATTGATATTTGATATTGATATTTCCTCCTATTGAAAACATCGAAGCGCGTTTTCTCCGGTTTTCATTTTCACGATTTTTCCAAATTGGCGGGGGTAATAGCAAAAAAAACTAAACAACCTATTGAATCAAACCAACGTTTATTTTCTTCAGCATGAAAATCTCTTCCAAGTGAATTAAAACAGTCATTGAAAAAGTCTTTTCAAATCATTTTTATAGCACGTTAAAGTGTTTTTTTAAACACATTTTTTTTTAACCTGAGTAAAGTTATAATTTGACGATTTTTTCAGTTTTTTCTTAATTCAATTCAATAGTCAAATTCAATTCAATTCAATATTGAATTGAATTTGAATTGAGTTAATTCAATTGAATTGAGTTAATTCAATTCAATTCAATATTCAATAGTCAATTCAATAATCAAAGAAGAACAATATATGACAATTGAATATTTTATTGGTTTATTTGGTTCAGTCAAGAATTACGAGCTGCATCTTTCCCGCTGATTGGGGACTGCAGTGGCAAGACGCATATGGAATAGGATCATAAATATGCAGTCATTTATTGTTTCATGTTGAAAATATGTTTTTATCCATTTCAAATATACATGAAAAAATACCTGAATGTTTACAGAGCTCACTTGTTTTTTCCCTTTTAAAAAAATCCCGAAAAACGCTTTTTCGGTCCTTCTTATTCAGGCTCCGGCCTTAAGGGCTTTCACCACTGTAAACGTTTAAAATGAAGTGATTTTGTGTGCTTTTTTTGGGTGGAAAGACAAATAAGAAGATAATAATATTCAAGGATGATATAAGTCATATTTTCAAACAAATGATAACAAAATTATACAAAATGGTGACGCTGGCTACCAAACTCCCCCCCCCCCCCCCCCACCCTATTCCAAATGATTCAAAGCATCTCTTAAGGGGCTGTACCAGTGTGACACTTTCAAAAAATCGATTTTTTTTGCCTTTTTCGACAGCTTATACTTTCAAGAATATCATCATTTATATCATTTATATCAATATTATTTTATCTTGCAAAAATCGATAGTTAAATCTTTAAACGCGTTTTTCGCGAAATAACATTTTCCAAATTTGCTAACATTGTAACTCAAAGAGCAATTATCCGATTGACTTGAAATTTGAACTGAGTACTCTTGAATATATTTACTCTACAATGACGTAGGATATTTTTTGGATTGGATGAAAATTGACGATTTGGCATTGAAATCGACCATTTTAAAGGCAAGAAAGCAGACTTTTTTTCATAACTACGTCATACAATCCTACGTCATTGTACAGGAAATACCTTCCAGTTTAACGACATTTTTTCTTTTTTCGGTTTCAGTTACTTAGTTGGCCGGAATCATGTCAGCAGTGGAGGAACTTTTTTTGGCGCCTCCGAAGGCAGCGCATAAGTCGCTTGGATCTCAATATTTTTTTATGAAAAAATTATGTAATATAGGTCAAGTATAGCCAAATATATTGTTAATTTTCCGAAACATTTAATCAACTACTTGTTGTCCAAAAAATTCCCGAAAGTGACCTCAATTTTCAGCGTTTACACTGGTATAGCACCTTAAACCAATTTTGAAAAAAAAAAACAATTTTTTGAACATATTACATTTCCCCTAATGTAGTTCACTATTAAAAAACGAGACAATATTTTTGTCTGGTCATGGCCGGAAGCTTCTATTCATTGCCCTATTGCCTACGTGCCGAATTCACCACATTCATATTCTCCTAATCCGCACTGCGAGAATTTGATCTATCGTTAAATTTCAAATCGTTCGAAGCTCGGAAGACCAATTACGTTCGCTCCACGTGTGAATATTTCGAGTAATCTTGACATTATGTACAAGCGCCAAATATTTATGGATGTCAACCGTGGTTGTCCCACGTTCCACTAAAATCCGTGTATATGAACGATCGTGCCCGAACATCTGCGATGCTTTTCTAGCACAACGTTCTACTCTCCAGTCTCCATTTTGCAAATCTAATTAACATTTTTTTTTCCGTGCTCCTAAGATCTATCGGTTGGAATGAAGCAAATTGACAGTAATTCAATTTGTATTCACCATGGTGATTATTCGATCAACACGGTCTTTCCAGAATAAATAATGAAGTAGCATAAACTTTTTTTTTGGGTAAGTATAAATTGTGTAATTTTGGGTACATTCCTTTCCAGCATAGCGTTCTACTCTCCACTCTCCATTTTTTAAATCCAATTTACATTTTTGTCAACGTTCTTGAGACCTATCGGTTGCGATGAATCAAATTGACAGTAATTGTACAGGGTGTCCCAGAACTGAATGCGTTCCCAGAAACGGGGGGTTGGGGGTGAAATTCTGATTCGATTTATGTAAGCATGTATAGGTCTCAGGTCAACCCCTGAATTGTTATTAATTTTTAAAGGCGGGCCAATCAGGTGCGCCCGTTGAGCCGGCGTACGGGAGCACCACTGCACGCGCCTATAGCTCACCGACGTACGCCGGCTCATCGGGCCCACCTGATTGGCCCGCTTTAAAAATTTTATAACAATTCAGGGGTTGATCTGAGACCCATACATGCTTATATCAATCGAGTCAGAATTTCACCCCCAACCCCCCATTTCGGGGAACGCATTCAGTTCCGGGACACCCTGTATTTGTATTCACCATTTCGATTATTCGATGAACCCGTTCTTCTCAGAATAAATAGTGAAGTTCCATAAACCGTTTTTTGAAAGAGTATAAATTGTCGTGTAATTTTGGGGGCTTTTTCTCCAACACAACGTTCTACTCTCCAGTCCACATTTTTCAAATCCAATCGACACTTTTTCAATGCTCCTAAGATCTATCGGTTGGGATAAATCAAATTGACAGTAATTTAATTTGTATTCGCCATTTTAATTATTCGATGAAGCCAGTCTTCCCAGAATAAATGGTCAAGTTCCATTAACCCGTTTTTTAAGACTATAAACTGATGTGTAATTTTGGGTGGTTTTCTTTCTAGCTCAACGGTCTACTTTCCAGTCTCACTATTTCAAATCAAATTTACATTTTTTTCTAATGTTCCGCGGATCCATCGGTTGGGATGAATCAAATTGACAATAATTGTATTGGTTTTCACCATATTAATTTTTCGATCAATCCAATTTTTCCAGAGTAAATAGAGAAGTTCCCTAAACGCTTTTTTAAAAGAGGGCAATTTTGGGTTGTAATGGAACAAAAACGTTTTTCGATTCAGCCTTTCGATAATTGTCGAACGCACTGAAGGATTTTTAAAATTTTTTTCGAAAGGCAACAAAAAATGTGATTTTTTGTACAAAAATAATTTATGTGGATTTCTATTTGGCAAATTGATACGAAGTGAGTGGATCGATTACATGGTCATGGGCTAAGCAATGGTACCAGCCCTTGAGAATAAGCCACCTACAACTGTCACTTAACACACGACGACAAGTGTTTTCGCGTAAACTACTCGGTGATTTGTTGAAATTGATACCTTGTCACAGTTCATGATGAATTGTCCATAACAACTAATGATGAAAATGAGTCGCGAGAAGACTGACGTATGTCGGATATCCATCGCGATAGGATTGAGCGTAACGAATTGACGCACTCCGAATTACGTCTGAATGCTAATAAATACCTCTCCGGACAAGTTCATAAGGTTGTACTTTGTACTATGCTGAATGAATGAGAAATATTCTCCAGGAAATTTTCAAGGTTCGTGACACGACCACAGTGTTTCAGCCGAGGACGTCATTTCCCGGCGAGAATAAAAAATCCCGCACAAATATATAATTCCACGTACTACCATGTGTTATTCGGCCTCGATTACATATGCAACATAAAAGTTTTAACTCCTCAACTATACGTCGTTTGCTTGTCCCTTTGCACTTTCTCCCTCTTTCCCAACTTTTCGCACGTGGGTTTCGAAATTGAAAAAATAAAACGAACATTACGGATTTAAGAGCGAATATAAAATGTCAGTAATTAAAACTCGTGATTTCGCTGAAACGCAATGCGCCTTTGTACATAATGCATGCATTTTTTTTAAATCGACTTTATGGACGTATTATTTTGACGGATCTTCGGATCTCGATTGCAATTCAGCGGGATTGGGCTTCCAATTTTTTTTTAAATTCTTCTTAAAGTTAACTTGTTCAAAAGTAAAAATAATCGTTTATGTTTGCGGGAAAATTGCGTTACGTAATTTTGAAGACTGCCTTATAAATTCTACGTCATTAGACGTTTTGGAAAATTCGCAAATTTGCGACTACTGGGAAAAATTAAATATAGCATGCGATTAGCGACGTAGAATGGTCGTTTGAAACATTTTTCTGCCGTACCAAATTTCTAAAACCAAATCGAGGCATAAAAAAAGACTTCGATGATAAATGAAAAAGAAAGCTTGGATTTTTTCATGGTCGTGTCATTTTTCCCAATGCGCATGAGGCATGATACTGAAATTTAAGAATTAGCAAAATTCTGTCGAATAAAAAGTGATTCATAAACGTGAAGTATGTGTCAAGGTTTACGATACGATAGAGGTTGAAGGAGTTTGTTTAACATCGCGGAGAGAAATTAACGAGCTGCAAGAGAATGCGAAAAAAATCGAGGACCATTTTTTTGTAATGTCCTCCTTTTCAATGACCTTGCTTAAGGGGCTATACCAGTGTGAACGCTGAAAATTCGGGTGATTTTCGGGAATTTTTTGGAAGAAAAGTACTCCATTAAATGTTTCGGAAAATTAAGAATATATTTGACTATATTTGATCTATATTACATAATTTTTTCATAGAAAAACATTGAGATCCAAGCGACTTATGCGCTGACTTCGGAGGCGCCAAAAAAAAAGTTCCTCCACTGCTGACATGATTCCGGCCGATTGAGTAGCTGAAACCGAGGAAGGAAAAAATGACGTTAAGCTGGAAGGTATTTCCTATACAATGACGTAGGATTTTCGAAAAATGTCAAAATCTAACAAAATAGCGTAGTTATGAAAAAAAGTCTTCTTTCTTGCCTATAAAATGGTGGTTTTTTTCAATGCCAAATGATCAATTTTCATCCAATCAAAAATATCCTACGTCAATGTAGAGTAAATATATTCAAGAATACTCAGTTCAAATTTCAAGTCAATCGGATAATTGCTCATTGAGTTACAATGTCAGCAAATTTGAAAAATCTCATTTCGAGAAAAATGCGTTTGAAAATTTAACTATCGATTTTTGCAAGATAAAATGATTAGAGATACGGCCTTGAATTTTTTACAGGATATTCTTGAAACTGTGAACTGTCGAAGAAGGCAACAAAAAATCGATTTTTTGAAAGTATCACACTGGTATAGCCCCTTAAGGCGGGATATACACTTAGACAGGAAGAAAATGAGCAATATAGAGGGATTTTTTAAACTGAGAAATAATTATTCTACAAGTATCAAACTTTAGGTATACTTTAATAGTATATTTAAGTATACAAAACAATTGTTTTTAATTAATTCATCATCAAAATGGCGGAGCTGTGGCAGAGTGTTTACAGCAAGGTCGCCGCGGGAGTTGCGAATCGGCGTGCAGTCTAGCCTCCCGTAGACTTTGTGGTGCAAAAAAGTTCAAACATTTTTTCAGTTAGAACATGTATAGTTTCTATGTGACGGTAATTTAAATGAAGAAAATGGAAACTTGAGAAAATGGCACGCATTTACAAAAAAAACAACATTTCACGCAACATTTCTGTAAAATGTGAATTAAAAAGGTCGTTTTTTTTTCAATTTTTGAAAAACAATTTTGGTCAAGTAGACGGTACCAATATTATCAATATTTCTACCAAGTTTCAACTCAATCGGCTTAATAGTTTTTGAGTAATCCTGCACGCCAATTTCGATAATGCAGTTTTGAGAAAAACGCGTTTGAAGCTCACGCCCACTCCGAATCCGAGCGGTGAGGCACAGCGTTGACGGGCTATAACGTTTGAAGTTTTTCGAATTTCGCTTTAAAACTTTGGGAAAGTATTCTACATATATAGTTCTATCGTTTAAAGAAGAAAAAAAAAAGAAATCGATTTTGTTATCGTTGTAAATGTATATCCCGCCTTAATCGATGCTGTTATTTTCCTCTTTTTTTGCGATCATAAGAAAAATAAAAAATCTCACGGTGTTAATGGAATTGAGGAATCGTCACGGTGTGAAATTGTCAAAAAATCGATTTATTTTCGTGGTCGGACGAGTTTTTCTCAAAATGTCTTTACTCAAAACGGTGCACACTCTCAAAGGAAGAGTTTTCAGGCTATCCGTCTCAAATTTTCACACGATATTCTTCGAGCCATTCTTCATCTTGCTATGGAAGCTTTTTTGTCTTCATATTTTTTTAACGAAAAACTATCGAAAATATAGGCTTAAATCCATACTTTTTTTTCTTAAACCGCCGTCATTTCGTCGATTTTGATTTTTAAAAACCTCCATAGCAAGATACCGGCTTTCATACTGACTAATAATTGTTTTACAAATTTTATTTGGGATAATATTTACGGCCACAACCGTGTACACAGTGAGAGCTCTTTTTTTCGAAGACATTTCCAACCGTTAAAAAAATGACAAAAATAACTTTTTTAAAGTTAAAACAATTATTTTCTGATCTTCATGAGTGCTTTGATTTGACATAAAAAAATCAGACTGCTTAGCGTATTTAACGATGGAAAAAAAATCGCGAAAATCAGCTATTTTTTGACCCGTTACATTGTGATTACATGAATCGGAGTGATAGCATTTTTCGTTCTTTCTTGCGCGTTTTCACCCTTTGAAAAAAATGATATCGTCTTATTGAGGGGTTAGGCCACAGTAACGGGTATAAAATCATGTCCGAATTTAACAACTTTGTCGTATGAAAAAGTGATTCACTCATAAAATTAATTACACATCGATTTAGTATGAATATCAAGCTGTTAGAAAATATATGTATTTTTTTCGATGTACAAAATCACCGAGTACTAATATTTTCTTTTATTTTTTTCAGGCGCTCCGCGGCGTCACATTCAGCATCCACAATTTTTTACCTAGAACAAAAAAAAATTCTCGTCACTCTACATTAGAATACCTAGAGAAGTACGTACGGAATTTAAAAAAAATCGTTTTATTCAAAAGTTGTAGGTACAGTAGAACCTCGATTATCCGAACCCTCAATTATTCCGAACGATGACTTAGTTTATCCGAACGCTCAATTATCCGAACGTTGACGCGAAAGATACATTGTTGCTCGCTGCCACCGCCGTGAGCAGCAATGAGCAAACCAACGCAACTTCTCCTTCTTAAACGGCTGCGGGACTTAGCCGCTCAAAAACGCGTTACAGCCGTTCTTCAATTAAAAGTGGACGATTTTATTTTTAAAAAATATAAATAACGGCATTCGACTTTTTTCAGGCTTTTTTCATACATACATATATATATATGTGTGTATTTAAAACGCCTGAAAAAAGTCGAATGCCTTTTATATATTTATATATATATTTCACCGTTAATATGCATGTCAAATTTTAATATATATGTATGTATCGTTCCTATGTAAAAAGGTGTTGTTTATGATCACGTCCCAAAAAAACCCACGTTTCGATTATCCGAACTAGTCTCGGTCACAATTGGTTCGGATAATCGAGGTTCTACTGTATTTGAATTGAGTTGTAGGTATTTGAATGAATTTTCAATGACAAAAATTCGTATAAAACTGCTCATAAAATGAAAAGTTTTCGATTAATCACAAATTCCGTACGCACTTCTCTGCGAAATGCAATTAGGAACATAACTTTTAAATTAAAAGTAAATCGAGTGAAAATTGTTGAAGTTATTTGTCACGCCAATTGGAAAAAAGCTGTGTAGAGAAAAACGCGTTTAAAGTTTGATGTACTCCATGGCCGCGCCAGAGGTGGGCTTACGTTATACGCTCAAAGTCGGTGAAAAAAAAATGTTTTTGCTATAAATCGAATAGTAACTTATTCTTATGATGATAAAGCACCGTTTCAGCGGGAAAAAATCGATTTTTTGAAAATTCTACTGTGGCCTTACCCCTTAAGTCGATGTGTTTTTTATCCATTGTTGAGATTTGATTTTAAGAAACCTGCAAAGGCAAAAAATCAACCCGCAAACGCGATACATCTCGTAATGTCAGATAAGAGAGTGAAAAAAGTTGAAGGGGTAAAAAACGTCGAAAAAAGTTCTTACAACGAACTTGACAGGAGGACAGTTCGAAAACAACGACGAATGAGTCATCTTGAGATGTAAAATCCTTTGGACAATGACTATGGAAACATTAAAAACACACTTGTTAGTTTAGCATTTTGTTATTTGCGTTTTTATGGCTGCAGCCAATTATATCCAAAGTTTTCAGTGTAACGCGACGAGTTCAGCGTGAACTTCGTGACGTGTAGCTCGGTGTTTTTTGTCGCACAGTTTATCGTGCGATTGAAAATAAGAGGTGTTTGCATGCAATTTTTTCGACGTTGTCGCAAGACAAACGCCCACTTCGTGCGTGGATAATTTCTTTTCTTTTTCTTTTCTCGCAATTGCAATGACACATGTCGACAATTGCCAGCTATACGCGTTCCAAATTTTTTCAAAATTTTTTTTCATTCTGTAACTCGTGTTGCATTTATTTTTGTCCAATTATAATTGATTTTTATTGGAAAAAATAAATAAAGAAATCCATATGTATCCATGTATAATATTTGGATATTGCGTAAAAAAAAAACTATTATCTCAGATTGGATGCAATTCGTAACGGGTAAATATAACTTCGAATGTTTGCATGCAATTTTTTCGACGTTGTCGCAATACGACGCCCACTTCGTGCGTGGATAATTTATTTTCCTTTTTTTCTCGCAATTGTAATGACACATATCGACAATTGCCAAGTATACGCGTTTGAAATTTTTTCAAATATTTTTTCATCCTGTAATTTGTGTTGCAATTATTTTTGTCCAATTATAATTCATTTTTGTTGGAAAAAATAAATAAAGACATCCACATATTAGGAGCAATATTTGGATATTGTGTAAAATAAACTATTATCTTAGTTTGGATGCAATTCGTAACGGGTCAAAAAACTTCGAATTAATTAATTTCATCGACAATATGTGATAGAACAGGAATTTTCCTCTTTTCCGAAGATACTTCAGATAAGTACTTTGTTAAAGAATTTCGAAAGAGCGGCGATTGTGGAAAGGATCAAAAATTAATTTAATAATAATTTTATATAATAAATAAATTAATAATTGAAAGTATCGAATATAATAATTAAATAATAACTAAAAATATCGAAATTTAATTTAATCGTAATTCGATAATTGTATCTCCAACATTTTTTTTAGGAGTTTACACCCGAATTACGATCGTCCGTACATCCTGCATCAAGAATAGGAGTCTTATATATGCAATTTCGCCGATTTTCATAAGTACATTTACAGGAGACGTAAAAAACTGACGCATATATATCCAATTTTTTTTTCTTCGTACAATATTAATTCAATCTCTCAAGTGGCTAACAAAAAGAAAAATTCCGGCAATATTGAAAAAACAGTGGAGTTATTGGCCGGCAAATAAATGGTTTTTCTTTATGCAAGCATTGATGGTGGCCTTGACGTCGAACTGAGTGTCCAAAAAAAAACTGACATAATTACATAATAGATGCCCCTTCCGTATGAAACATCAAAAATTTTTCTAAAAAAAGCATGTTAAAATGAAAGCTATCGGAAGATCTGTTCCTCAGTTTATACTATCACGAGGTCAAACAAGCGATTCGTGAGAAACGACTTTGAAGATAGCGATACGAATCGCTGCGCGGTATCTGGTATAAAATATTATTTAACTTTATTTGAGGTATACCTTTCTCGAAGGGCCGTATTTTGTGGGGGCATAAGCCGAGTTCTTCTGATTAATTGCTAAACTACAGTGGTGCTTAATAAAAATAAGTCAAAATTTCGTGAAAATTTAGTAGATTTGGACGTTTCTTACATTTTCTTTGAAGAGTCGCGGCTATGAAGTTCTTCTGCTAGCCACATTTTTATCAGTTTTATTATTGGTATTTTCTCTAAGGGATTATATACAGTCAGGAGGCCCAAAAAGATCGATTTTTCAGAATTTTTTGTTGAGAAGACCTTTTAATGTATTAACGTAAAAATGTGTACACATATTGTGGTAACTTTCAACTGTATTTTAACATGTTTTATTTGTAAAAATAATTATTTCTAACGCTGCCATAGCTGATCTCAGGGCGCACCTCTAAAAAAGGCGTCTTGCGGTGAGCACGAAATCTCTGGACTGGAACATCTAAAATGAAAAAAAAACAAAAATATTTCGTTAATATAATGGGTTATCTTGTAATTGTCGAAGGAATACGCAAAATAAGAACTTTTGACAAAACGGCGGCGTCTCAAAATAAAATCGATTTTTGACAACAATTTAAGCCTTAAGGGGTAAAGCCACAGTATAATTTTCAAAAAATCGATTTTTTTCCGCGAAAACGGTACTTTGTTATCATAAGAATAAGTTACTGTTCGATTTATGGCAAGGAACATTTTTTTTTCACCGACTTTGAGCGTATAACGTCAGCTCACCTCTGGCACGGCCATAGAGTACCTAAAACTTTAAATGCGTTTTTCTCGAAATAGCTTTTTTCCAATTGGCGTGACAAATAACTTCAACAATTTTCACCCGATTTACTTCAAATTTAAAAGTTATGTTCCTAATTGCATTTCGCAGAGAAGTACGTACGGAATTTCTGATTAACGAGTCATACACAGTTAGAAATTTCAAAAAATCGATTTTTTTTATTGCATTTTCGGAATGTATCAATATGTAAGTATATTCCCTGAAAATTTCAAATCGATCCAGCGAATATTCTCGGAAATACACACATATTTGTAAGTACGCTCGGAGCGCTGCAAAGTAGACTGTTGAAAATTGAAACGCGTTTTTCTCAAAACGGTGTTCTCAAAGTCGGTGAGCACGATTTCTCAAAAACCGCTCAACCGATCGGTCCGCAATTTTAACACAACCTTGTCAGATATATTCTTCAGGTATTGATCGAAGGAATAAGATTTCTGATAATTATTTATATTTCTTTTGAACGATTTAACGAAAAAATTTTGGTCGAAAATCGAAATTGTTTCTTTCCGAAGCCACCATTTTGTCAAAAATTAAGATTTCGACTATTCCTTCGATCGATACCTGGATTCATCTATCCCGTAAAAGAATCTTTTTGGTTTTTTCATTTTAGATAATCCAAACCGGAGATACTTTGCTCACCGCCGGACACTTTTTTCGGGGACCTCCAGGAGACTTCCTACAGGAGCAATGTTAATGAATATTTTATATAGATTAAATAGAAAATTTAATCTATATAAAATTTAATTTTATATAGATTATTAATTTTATTAATTAATAAATTTTTAATTAATTAATTAATTAATTAATTTTATATAGATTTAGATAGATAAAAAATGCCAATCTAAAGCTAAAGGATGCCACGACGATGCCTAATACTTTTTGTTTTGCCCAAATGAAATCCTTTTCCAGAAAAAAAATCGTGAAAAAACGACTTTTTGCAACTGCGCGGCCTTTTTTTGCGGCCTTGCAACTGCGTATAACGCCTTAATCGAAAACTTTCCATTTTATGAGCAGTTTGATACGAAATTTTTCACTGAAAATTCATTGAAATACCTATAACTGAATTCAAATACCTACAAGATTTGAATAAAACATTTTTTAAATTCCGTACGTACTTCTCTAGGTATTCTAATGTAGATTGACGAGAATTGTGGATGCTACATGTCACGCCGCGGAGCGCCTAAAAAAAAGATAACAAAATAAAATATTAGTAGTTGGCCATTTTGTACATCAAAAAAATATATTCTTTTTTTCTAACAGCTTGATATTCATACTAAATTGAATGTGTGTGTAATTAATGTGTGTAATTAATTTCATCAGTAAATCGCTTTTTCATACGAAAAAAATAGTTAAATTCGCACATGATTTTATACCCGTTACTGTGGCCTAACCCCTTAAATTGTTTATAAAAGGGAAAATATTTATTGGTGAAAAAAACCTTCGATTAATTACTAAAAAATATACTTGAAAAGATTGTGTTAAAATTTAAGACTGATAGGTGCAGCCGTTTCCGAGAAATCTTGCTTACCGACTTCAAAAACACAGTTTTGAGAAAAACGCGTTTAAGGGGTTACCCCCACTTGCGATTTTGAAAAAATCGATTTTTTTTTTAATTGCATTTTTTTGAAGTATAAGTATCTAAGAATATGTCCTGAAAATTTCAAGTCGATCCGAACAAAATTGACTGAGATATGAGCGTTGAAAGAGAAGAATCCGCGTTGAAAGAGCGTTGAAAGAGAAACTTTAAACGCGTTTTTCTCAAAATGGCATTTCTGAAGTCGGTGACCAAGATTACTCGAACACTAATGAACCGATCTTCTTGAAATTTTGCAGGCTTATTTAATACATAAAAGCGTAGTCTTTAATCGTTCGATTTTTTTTTCGAAAAAAATTGCCGTTTTATAGCCAAAAAACGGCCGTTTTTTTTCGTCAAAATCGAACCATTAACTTTGATTGTCCGCCATTTTGTGAAAAATGAATATTTTTTTAAATCCTTCGATTAAAGACTAGTTTATACTTATATTTGACTAAATCCATCCGCATTCTTTTTTCAGATGATCCACTTCGCCGCAATGTTGGTCACCGCAAACCGTGTATATAAAAACATTATTTCATTGACGGCCATTTGCCACTAAACAATGTAATATTTTTCAATAAAAAAAATACTGAAATTTTTTCAAGATGTGTTCTTTAAGATGGTATATTGATCGATTAAAAAAGTTTCGTAGTTTTCTTTAAAAAAATTCATGAAAAAGGCCTTTTTTACGCTACAAGTGGACCCCCACTTGTAGCGTTAAAGTTTCAAAAGCACTTTCGAACGCTCTGACACTCCATTAAAAATGTGCGTGTAACTTCGTGAATATTTGCCAGATCGACAAGAAATTTTCTGTGTGTGTACGTAAATATATGTACATTACGAAAGAAAAAAAATCGATGTTCCGAAAATGTTAACTGTATATAACCATTTAAACATTGGGTGGCCAATGCTGTGACGCTTGGTGACCGTGTCACCAAGCTGTTTTTATTGTCGTTACGGAATCTTTAGTTTTTTTACACGCGTGAGAGAGAGAGTTATATAGTGTACGAATTATTAGATAGAAACGTGGCCAGCGGGTCATCTCCATAAAGTGCCATATAAATGAGACGATTTTTAGAGTCGTAATTTTTCGTTAAAAATTCGGTAACTTGGCTTGAAATTTGACCTGCATACTAGGACGTATTTTTACTCGATTATAGACGAAAATAAGTTAATTGTTAAATATTCGGGTTCGTGGAATGAATACCTTAAGGGGAGAGATTTTCATTTGATTGAACCATTGCTTTATTTATGCAATGTGTATGCAATCCAAAATCGTCGGAAATTGCCAACGAAAAACGAATGTTAAATTAAAACGGTCGCAATTCCGTCAAAAATGAGAATTTGAAAAAATCCTACGTGGCGAACGAGAGAAAAACTATCTAAGAATATTGTATCCAAATTTGGACAAAATCGGACGAGCCTTTTTCGAGATACATCTGGCACCGATTTTGAAAACTATGTTTCGAGATAATCGCGTTTGAATCGCTCCCAGTCGACGAATTTATTTTTAAAAATTCCTAAACATACCTCGATGTACATTTTTCCAATTAAAAAAAAAACCCCGGATCCAATCGGAACATTAGTTTTTGAGATAAAAATTCCCGAAGTTTACCTGCTTTTCTCGCCGTTTACTCAGGTAGCTCCCATTAAAAAAGTCGTTGAAAAAAACTTTTTAAATAATTTTTCGAGCACGTTAAAGTGTTTTCTTTAAACACTTTTTTTTCAAACCTAAGAAAAGTTATAATTTCACGATTTTTTCAACTTTTTCTTAATTCGCCTAGAAGAAAAATATATGACAATTGAAAATTTTATTGGTTTTTTCGTTTCTGTCAAGAATTACGAGGTGCATCTTTTCCGCCGATTGTGGACTGCAGTGACAAGACGCACATGGAATAGGCTGATAAATCTGCAGTCATTTATTATTTCATGTTAAATTTTTTTATACATTTCAAATATACATAAAAAGATACCTCAATGTTTACTGGGCTCACTTGTTTTCTTTCCTTCTAAAAAAATTGCTGAAAAAACGCTTGTTTGGACCTTCTAATTTAGGCGCCTTAAGGTGGTAGTTGATTTTGAAGAGTTATTGCAGCGACGGTGCTAAAATGTGACGACACGGGGTCGTCAGAGGTGCGCCCAGTAGAGTGGAAAATGGATGCTCAAGCTGATTAGTTCGGATGATTAGAAAAGTTCGCGGTCTCTATTCTCGCTTCCTTCCAGCAGTGAATTGTAGCAGCTCCGGGCTTTCAAATATTCCCGCAATGTCACTATCAGTTCAAAGGCTCGCCGCGAGAGTGGGCCTCTCGACGCTCATCCTCGAAAGTTTCTGCGATTGCGTGGGCGGATAGTAAAAATGACACACTTGCCCTCACCCCACCCCCGCAGTATCCAGCGAATCGCAGCTGGAGTAGTTCCCATAACCTAATCTCGCGACAGCTACTCCGGATTGATCACTCCCGGACTTCCGTCTCGTCGACTTTATATATATATACATATATATATATATATATACATTTATTTACAACTTAGCGGTCGAGTTCTCGTTTCGCGCGACGAACAAGAAAATTTCGTGCAAAAAAACACGGACGTGTTTCAACGCTCCATTCGTTTTGCAAATTCGACCGCCGTCGCATCATCGTTCCTTTCGAGTCGTCCGTATATGGACGGTATTTTTTTTCGCTTCGGAATATTTTAACACTCGCAGACCTACGCGTGTGCGCCCGATGTTTACCCCGTTATAATAGTGAGCGAAGATTAATGGGTGCGGTGAGAAAGGGAAAAAATAATAAGCGAAGAATGACGCACAGCACTGGAAATTGGTGAAAAAAAAAGTTGACGAAAGAAAGAGGGTTCGAAGGAGACTTAATCAGGTGCGTGAATCCACGAAATTCTATACACATATCGTTCCGCGTTTAAATTTCTGTCACTTTTTACCCTCGACGTTTATTCGCGCCGTCTACCTCGGAATCGCGTCATCGAAAAACACAATTGCAAATGACGCCGCATAATTATAAGGGTCGCGTTCGACAGCATCTTGTTTGTTCTCGTCGAACATTCACTTGTACAAGTCAGCCGATTGTCAAAGATCCACTGTTGTTGCGGACTGAGCTGATCTTCGATACGCTTGCTGCACAATTGTTTTTTCTTCCGCATCGAATGCTCGATGTGCCCTCGGGATTAGCATGCTTCGTGGATCGGAAGCGACGAAACGTCATTTCGCGAAAAATGTCTGAGAAATTTTCACGTCAGGGTGGGGTAAATTCTTTGGAATATTTCGGTACGGGGAGATGTCGGATTCCAGCGGAAACATAACCTCAAAGCCATGAACTACGCTCCTTCGTGGAGCGATCCATTATTACGTGAAAATGTAGACTGCACTGTGAACGTCAATTTCACGATCGGCGTTCTGAAATTAAAGGAATCGTAAATTATTTTCGTAGGGGCGCAGCGATGGAAGTTTTGTGCCTTTTTGATACCGCGAACCCAACAAAGGATTGAGGATGCGGGAGAAATTCGTAGACAAAAAGAATGAATGGAAAGTCATGTGTTACGCCGTTGAAGTTTGCATTGTCGGAAGGCAACGAAAATTTGTTTATTTTGATTTCACAAATTTTATTTGGTCGATTTAGGCTGTGAAAATTGCTTAAACGTTCTTACGTATCCTTATTAGAGATTTACGACCTCAAATTGCGAAAAAAAGACTGGATAATGATAAATAAAGAAGCAAAGAAAGACTAAGAAAAAAGTGTTGTGTCCCAACGATGCAAACTTCAGCGTCGTATTATTTTTGTGTAAATTATGCCAAAATGTATACAGCATATTGTGTGTAGTTGCGGGCATGAAGAATTTCAAATAAAGACTCCGGCGGTCTGAAGGATCACTGGAAAAAAAACCCGACTACTGTGCGAGCAACTCCAGGACGTTGCTATTTTAACTCTTAACATATTCCTTTCACTGACACGAATATTTAACAATCAACTTATTTTCGTCTATAATGGAGTCAAAATACATCCGAGTATAATGGTCAAATTTCAAGCCAAGTTACCGAACTTCCGACGAAAATTTACGATGCTGAAAATCGTCTCATTTGTATGACACTTTATGGAGATGACCGGCTGGCCAGATTTCTATCTAATGGTTTATACACTAAATAACTCCAGATGCCTGGAATAAACTGCTCACGGGTGTGAAAATTCTAAACATTTTGTAAAGACAATAAAAACAGGTCATCAAATGTTTAAAGAAAATTTTAATGATTAAACTTTTTTAAATGTCTAGCAGAAGGATTTTAGTAGCCGCAACTTTTCAGAGAAAACGTCAAAATGTCTGAATCTACAAAATTTGTGTAAATTTATTATATCCAGTTTATCGTTGAGTATAATGATTGATTGTGACTTATTTCTAAAGCGCCACTGTCATTTACTATTGATTCAGAAGGGCCCGCCTTTTTCCCTCACAAAATACGAGCCGCCGCAAAAGGAATATCTCAAACGGCACGGACGGTCATTCCGACCCGAAACTTTCCACGCTGCTGCTTTGCATTTCTTCAAGAGACTTCGAATTACAGCACCTGTTAGACAAAGGAATTTTGTTTTAGGGATCCAATTCTACTGCCCCACAGTTCAATGAATTTGCAACAAAAAACGAGTTTACATGATTGCCAAAAAAGTGCATTGTTTCTGAGACATGCGAAGTTGAAAATAGATTGGGGTCAATGTGACCCCATGGTTCTTTGAGCTCCAAAGATATGCCCTCGATTCTTCATTGAATATGGTGCCGAAATTTGTAGCTTTGATACGCAACGACAATCCTTTATTTTTTCATTTCTCTACTTTGATTACTATCTCAACTTTTCTTTTGCAGGTTTAGGTTGTGGATCCCTAATAAGGATCATCAAAAATATTCGAATGATATTTGTAGCCTAAATGGGACAAGAGAAAATTGCGCAATATGAAAAAAATATATTTTCGTTGCATTCCAACGATCCAAACTTTGATACCATCATTGGATACGGCGACTTTGGTAGCATGGCATCGAAGTTTGCATAGTTCGAATACAACGAAAGAGCTTGAAAATTAGTTTGATTTCTCTATTTTCATCGCAATCTATAAACTTTTTATATATTAAGATCGTGGATCACTTGGGATAATAGGGAAAACCGTTAGAGTGATTTTTGTATCCTAAATCGGCGAAAAAAATATGAGCAATAGAGGAAGAATTAACTTTCGTTGCGTTCCAGTGATGCAAACGTCAACATCATCCTGTAGCACCAGGCTATACATGTCAAACTCATTGTTGAAAAGTGGTAGGAGATTTTGAAATGAACGTTTGTAGCAGTGAGGCTAAAAATTTGGGGCCCTGGGGTCTTTGGGGACCCCGAGCGTCTAATGAAGGATAAAGCTTCATCGTAGGCTGTACTTTCTCAATGTGGTTGCCTTCCCCATATTTCTTCTTTGCAGGGATATAACTTTTAGCTGGTACTTTTGAGTCCTTACCTAAGGAATCACATGACATTGAAGTGTGCATCGTTGGAATGCCATAAACATTTCCTTTGCCTGATTTTTCCTACGAAAATCCCTAAACCATTTTTCGACTAGCTTATTCAGAGATCTACAATTTAAATCTGCCAAACAAGTCTTTACACGAAGACAAACATGTAAAAAAAGAACTTTCGTTGCATTCCAACCATGCAAACGTCAAGTCCATAGAGATCACCATCTTCGTCACCTGCCTTCGCAAGAGAAAAAGAAAATATATTTAAACGGTGGTGAAGTTTGCCGCGGTACTGAAAATATTTTTTTAACGTTGTCCAATTTTTTTTGGCTTGCCTATTGTACAAGAATCACCTGAACGTTTTCAACGATCCCAATAGTAGATATCGATGACCTAAATCTGCAAAAAGATTTTAAATGCGAACGAAAAAATGACCAAATTAATTAAAACAAAAGTCAATAAATTAATAAAACCGATAGGATCATGGTATCATAGCGATGATTTATCACGACTTCTATCAGCATCCCTGCATTGTATGTAAACATCTAAAGTTCTGAGGCTCCTAAATGCATCAATGTTCATTCTCTCGACTCTGTGGCAGGTTGAAACGAACAGCGTTGGTCTTGCTGCGGTGAATAAAAGAATAGCAGCGACGATGATGGAGCTCAGTCACAGTCTGACCCTCAACGAGGATGCCCTCAATCAGATACCGGAGGCAAAAAGACCCGTCTTCGTCTTTGAATGGTTGCGCTTCCTGGAGAAGGTTTTGGTAGCGGCGCAAAAGGTTCAACGTTGCTCCAATTCCGTAGCTTCGACTTGGCACGCTGTAAACGTTCTCAAGGTTAATTATCGGGACGAACATTTTTCAGAGCGACATCAAGGGCTGTCAGCAAAAGTTGGTGGAGCAGCTGACTCGACACATGCAAGGTGCTCCCGGTCCACCGACCAGAAGACTCATCGCCCGGTGCTTGGCCACTCTGTTCAGCGTCGGCGACACGTTTCTCCTCTTCGACACGGTCAACGAGTGCAACGACATTCTTAAGAATAAGGACGATTCTCCGAGTTTTCTCCCCACGAAATTGTAATTCGTTTTGTAATACTTTTTGATCGTTCAAAAGGTCGTTTTGACCTCACGAAATCGTTCGTAAGGTCGAAAAAGACTTGTTGACCTTATCGAAGCTGCGTAAAAAATTGCAACCCGGAATTACATTTCTGTTCGGTTAAACTTTAGAGCTGCGATATGCTGCGTCGGCTGCATGTACGAGAAGCTCGGCAGAATGATGGGTAGATCGTACGAGGAGACGGTACAGATACTGATCAAGTCACTCCGATCCGCTGAATCGCAGACTCGTATAGAAATCATGCATACACTCGAAAAAGTAAGTTCGAAACCGTTTACGATGAATATATCTTCCATCGTTGGAATCAAACGAAAATTCGTTTCTTAACATTTTTATTTCGTTTGGACAATATGGAAGATCTTTTTACGCATATTCAGCCACTTTTTTTAGCTGAAGCCCTGCGCAGTCGAGTTTTTCCTATTTTTAGCATTAAGCTCGGAGAAGAATACCAAAGCATCTTTTAAGGGGTCTTCTCACTTTAGACGCCAAAAAAGGCTATTTTCATGCATTTTTTGATAGGTTTATATTATAGATATTGATATAAAAGTTTCTACACTTAATAAATACATTTTTTTTAAGTAATTTTTTTAAGTCACTATTTATAAATGAAAATGGTAGTTAAAGAAATGTCCTAAAAAAATTGTAGGTCTGCGCTGTTGATGAAATCCCGGAGACGGATCATCCGAAACAAAAAAAATCAAACCGTTTTAGATTAAGTATGTTAAGGGGCCAGTCCACTTTGGAGCCACGAAAAACGGCTATTTTCGCGATTTTTTTTGAGGATTTTATAGAAGATATGAATATAAAAGTTGTTGGGCTTGATAAATGAAGTCTTGAAATACATTAAAAAAAATTTAATTCATTTTAATTCAGTTTTAAGTATAAAAACTATAGTTTAACGTAACGCCTCAAAAATTGGTGGGCTAGGTAGCTCCATCACAACTCGGCAACGGCTTGTCTGAAACAAAAAAAAAACAAAGCCCATTAGATTCAGTATGACACCAGCTGCAAAATGACCCTCGGATATAAGGTTTTATCAAAAAATAAAAAAATGGCAGATGAAAAACGAAAAAAGTTTTTAAAAAACGCGTTTTTCGCAGTTTTTCGCAAAGAAAAGAGTAAAAATCAAAATTTTAAAACCATCGAGCGTCATCTTGTTGCGAATCATGTTTACAATATGTGATTCAAATTTCAAGAGAATCGGTTTATTAGTTTTAGAGATACGATGGAGCTAGATTTTGAAAACGTTGTTTCGAGAAAAACGCGTTTGAAGTTTATACTATGAAAAACTCTCACCTAAACTCAATCGGCAATTCCTGCACCGTACAAAATCCCTTCTGATTGCTCATCATCGTCGATTTCTTCAAGTCTTGCTTGCTTTGATTTTTTGGAATTTTCAAAGTGGACTGGCCTCTTAATGACTATGGCGTATGTCATAAGATTTTTGATATATGCAAAAATAACAAAATGGCGGACATTTTTCGAAAAAAACGTGTTTTTTCACCGTTCTTGGCGAAAAAAATAGTAAATATCAAAATTGAAAGAAATCCTTGATATGCGCTATAGCTATAGTTGTAAAGAATATGTGGTTAAAATTTCATAAAGATCGGTTCAGTAGATTCGAAGATTTTATCACCAGCCGTCGGAAAACGTTGTTTTCAGAAAAACGTGTTTGAAGTTTGTTTGAGTTACATGAATACATTTAAAAAAATTTAATGTATTTCGAAAGTGTATTTATTGAGTGTAACAACTTTCATATCAATATCTATAATATAAACCTATCAAAAAAATCCATGAAAATAGCCTTTCTTTAGCGTCTGAAGTGAGAGGACCCCTTAATGTAGAGATAAAACACTAGAGAAGTGACCAGGAGTTTGAAAAGTTCATATTTGAAGTTACGCGTTTGGTCTCACGGCATTTTTTGAAGATTTTTTCTGTCCTAATGGTGATAGCAAAGAGTTATTACAACATTACGAAAAAAATATTTCGTACTTCTGTAGTTTATATCTACATTGAGAAACGCTTGGGGATTCTGCTTCAGGTACGATTAAAAAAACTGGAATAACTCCACGTCGAAGACTGACGGCAAAAAAGATCGCATCAAACAAACAGCATGTTCTCTTTTTTGTGTATCTTTAAGTAATCAATTGTAATTTCATATTCAATAATTCTTTCTTTTTTTTCTAATCAATTAAACTCTATATCCGTTGTGGGGCCGAACATGGAGGTATTGCTCCTTAAGAAACCGATCTTTTTTTTTGTCTGAATACTTCCGTTGGCTCTATCGAATGAAATACCCGATAGGAATTTGAGTTGAAAAATCGTTAAATGATAGTAATCGATACATTGGTTCTGTTTCGTCAAGGTCTGCGCGGGAATGGGTTCTGCTGTAACAAACGTGCACAAGGAAATTTACAAAGTGTGCCGACACTGTCTCACCGACAGAGTGATGGCAGTTCGATGCGCGGCAGCTAAGGTATAAAACCGATTATACTCATCGTTTCACGTTGTTGAGGTATCCCCCCCCCCCCCCCCCCCCTCAATAAGACTACGTACATCCTTCAGGCCCTTTAAGGCTAGAAATCCCTTTAGGAGCGTGAGAAATAAGTATTTTTCGGGAATTTTTTTAGAGGGGATAAAATAATCTGATCATTTTCAAATTTGGACATGAGTTTTTATTATAACTGTCAAGTTAAAAAAAAAAATGTTGGGATGATCAACAAAATTGCGGCGTTATTGAGGATCTTCGGATGCCTGTTTTCCACGACATCGAAAAGTGCTGCAGTTGTCACTCTTTTTCTGTTGATCTGAAAAAGATTTAATAAGTGTGATTCGTTTACTGACATATTAAAGAGAAGGATACACCTAAAAAATTACGAAAAGGTGCAAAATTGAACATTTGGGAGCCTTTTTACTCCAAAGTTCGAATTTTCGACGTTTTTCGACATATTTGACCCCGAAAAAAATTAATTATTTACATGCTACCTTTCAAACTTTAGGTATATCCTCCCGATAATATTACTGAGAGTAACCTCCCAAAATTTCATCCAAATCGGTCGATAACTTTTTGAGCTACAACACGAGCAGTTTTTGAAAAAGTGGTTTCGAGATAATCGCGTTTACAGTTTCAACATGTGAAAACTATTAATTGTAATTGTAAAACTCGAAATATTCAATATTTCGAGTTTTCCTTTGGTCAGTATATTCTTTGGGTATCATACTTTCGAAATAAGTTTAAAAAAACCGATTTTTTTGAAAATTCTCATAAAATTAATTATGCATCTATTTAGTATGAATATCAAGCTGTTAGAAAATATATATTTTTTATTTTCGATGTACAGAATGGCCGACTACTAATTTTTTCTTTTATTATTTTTTTAGGCCCTCCGCGGCGTGACATTTAGCATCCACAATTTTTTACCTAGAACAAAAAACAAAAATTCTCGTCAATCTACATTAGAATACCTAGAGAAGTACGTACGGAATTTAACAAATATTGTTTTATTCAAATTTGTAGGTATTTGAACTTAAGAAATGAATGTTCAGTGAAAAATTTCGTTAAAACGGCTCATAAAATGAAAAGTTTTCGATTAATCAGAAATTCCGTACGTACTTCTCTGCGAAATGCAATTAGGAACATAACTTTTAAATTTGAAGTAAATCGAGTAAAAATTGTTGCAGTTATTTGTCACGCCAATTGGAAAAAAAACTGTTTCGAGAAGTTTCGAGTAGTCGGCCATTTTGTACATCGAAAAAATATCTACTATAAATAGATAATAAAAATAGATAATAGATAAAAATAGATAATAAATAGATAAAAAAAATCAGACACATTGGTCACCAGGATATGCTAATGAGCTTCGCCAACCGGTTTATTATAATGGTATTATTTTTTGTCTCAAAACACGAGTTATTTTAAATCGACGCCAGTCCCTCAGAAGCCAAACAAACCCAGATAAGCTATTTTTTTCCCAAGTGCAGACCCACTGTCCAAACGAACCCAAACAAGCTCATTTCAACGTATAATCAATTGCGTCACAGTGTCTTCTGGAGATGTTGAATCACGCGCCGTTTCTCTACACAACGGAAATCGAGAGTGTCGCTACATTGTGCTTCCGCGCTTTCGAGGGCTCGAATTACGAGGTACGATGCTCGGTCGCCAAACTTTTGGGTAGCCTGGTCGCGATGACTCAGCTTCCCGCCCCTAAGGGAAAAAATCCAACAGGTACAAAATACTCTGGAGAAATATTTAGTTACGTCAAGACGAGGCCGACACTACGGTTTCTTCGATCGCCCAAAGTTACACCCTCACGCGGTGAGACTCGTGAATCATAGTTCTTTCTATCTCTGGTTTTTTTCTTACGCTTTTTCAGCGAGCCAGGGCAAGGCGATGAAAGCGATTTCCCTCGAGGAAGTATTGAATATCCTCATGTCGGGATTTTTGCGAGGCGGTGTTGGGTTTCTCAAAGGTACCGGGGAAATAATAAAGGGGAGCTCGGGCGTCAACAGGGAAGTTCGCGTTGGGGTTACCCACGTGAGTACATACACGTTATCGATGTATTAGCCGATTGACGTTGTGCATCCTCATTGCCAGTTGCTCGCGCGTCTCGTTCGAGAAGAATACGACGAGCGGGAAAACGATCAAAACGTATTACAAAACGATTTTTAAAAAACGCGTTGAAACGGAATCAGAACTTACGAATTCGGAAAAAAAATGTACCACAATGCTACCGCTCGGTCGTGGCTGATCATGAGATGAACACGGTAAAAAAAACGGCATTTGCGTTATATGACATTAAGGGGCTATACCGGTGTAAACGCTGAAAATTTGGGTGATTTTCGGGAATTTTTTGGAAGAAAAGTACGCAATAAAATGTTTCGGAAAATTGAAAATATATTTGGCTATATTCGTCCTATATTGCATAATTTTTTCATAGAAAAATATTGAGATCCAAGCGACTTATGCGCTGCCTTCAGAGGCGCCAAAAAAAAGTTCCTCCACTGCTGACATGATTCCGGCCGATTGAGTAACTGAAACCGGAAAAGGAAAAAATGTCGTTAAACTGGAAGGTATTTCCTGTACAATGACGTAGGATTTTCGAAAAATATCAAAATTTAACAAAATGGTGTAGTTATGAAAAAAGTCTGTTTTCTTGCCCATAAAATGGTCGTTTTTTTCAATGCCAAATCGTCAATTTTCATCCAATCAAAAATATCCTACGTCATTGTGGAGTAAATATATTCAAGAGTACTCAGTTCAAATTTCAAGTCAATCGGATAATTGCTCTTTGAGTTACAATGTCAGCAAATTTGAAAAATCTCATTTCGAGAAAAACGCGTTTAAAGATTTAACTATCGATTTTTGCAAGATAAAATGATATTGATATAAATGATATAAATGATAATGATATTCTTGAAAGTATAAACGGTCGAAAAAGACAAAAAAAATCCGATTTTTTTAAAGTGTCACACTGGTATAGCCCCTTAAAACAAAATGGTCACGTTTGCCAGAATTGTAACGCGCTACGAAATTTCAATTTTACGTTTCGAATTCAATATATTTTCCTCGCAGGCCTACGTCGTGTTCGTCCAAATGCTCGGCGGCACTTGGCTCGAGCGTAATATCGGCACGCTGGTCTCTCACGTTCTGGATCTCGTCGCCAATCCAAAAGCGGCGAGTTCTCACGTAGACGCGGTCTATTCGAGGAAGTGTATAAACTTTATACTCCGTGGGACGATCGGGAAGCTGCTCGGTGAAGGTGCTCAGGCGGCGGCGTGCAAAGAAATTGCTCACGTTATACTGAAGCAAATGAATTCGATAGGTTCGTTAGCCGACGGTACATCCAAATAAAATCATACCCCAAATTGGACCAGCTCCGTGACAATTGAAACGAATTTTGTACAAAATTTTGGATTCGCAGACTTTAGTCCCGAAAACGCCAAGGACTCGAATCAAGAAACATTGTTCAGTCAACATCTGTTGGTATGCGCGCTCCAAGAGATGGGCAATTTGATACTGGGACTCGGTACAACGGCGACGAATCTTCTCTCCGATCAATCTCTCAGTGAGTACACGCTTTGACAGTCCGATACAGATGACGTTGAAGTTTGCATCGTTGGAATGCAACGAAGATGATTTTTTTTTTACTTTCCAAATTTCCTTTGGCAGTTTTGAGTTGCGACAATCGTGCAAACATTTTTTAGAAATCTCATGTAGCGATCTACAATCTAAATCTGCAAAATATGATTTTCGACAATAACGGAAATAAGAGATTCAAAAGAATTTTCGTTGCATTCCAACGATCCAAACTTCAACCCCATCCGATAGAGTTCCCTCTGACAGTTGTCAAGGAAGAGAATTGAGTTCTAAAAAGTAAGACTCGCCGTCCGGAAGGGACGGGATAAATTGATTATGGAGGAGGCTTGGGAGTGCTGCCCCAGTGGCGAACATTGGACGAGTTACTTCGCAAATCTCATAGCCGTTACGCATATGGAAAACAGGGAAAACTCAGGACATTTCTTCTATCTTGGAATAATCCGGGAAAAGTCAGGGAATTTTTAACACTCTCTGGAATTCTTCCAGAATTTAATTTTTGCAATAATTACGAAGAATAAAACCGACTTGAACAAGTATAAAAATTAATATTTTTAATATTTACATTATTCTTCATTATACACAAAAATAAAAGTTACGTTAGTGTCAAACCTTGAAAATGTCAAAAATTTCAAACTAATTTACTCTAAAGCTTTATACGTTTGCATTCGATTTGTCGATACGCAACCACACAATTATTATTGTAGATAAGTGTTTACATTTATTTTTTATTTATTGGTACCGACATAAAAAAATTCTGTTTATAATGAAGAACAGGTTCTGTATTTGCTTTGGATGTATTTTTTAAACTTTATAGTGTTTAAATTATTTTTCGAATTTCAGCTCTTTTTTTATTTTAATTTTAGCCCGCGGTCATCTGGGGTCAAAATGACCCCAATCGCAACTTTGAGCCCAAATTACTATGATGAGTTGTTGGCGGCCAACGCGACTGGCCTGCCTTCTAACGGTGCTTTGGTGTACCCTTTGTACGTACAGACCAGGGCTGGACGTGGAGCCATTTTTTTTCTTAAACTATTTTCCACTATGGAGCAGTTTTTTCCCTTAAGGCCTTAGGCCACTCCAGAGGCCGAAAAATAGGCTTTTTGGGTTTTTTTCCAGAAAAACTACAAAATAAATCGAGATTACAAAAAAGGGTGTTTATCATACATATCAGTGACTGTATACAATAATTTTTTTAAAGCGATAAATTTCAAAATGGCGGCTGTGCAGCGTTTATCTCAAAACTTCATTTTTTAAGTTGGCCGGAAACATAACTAAGACAATTTTCAACCGATTCACTTGAAATATTGAATATATCTTGAAAAATACATTGTCTATGGAAGTACGTAGGATTTGTTATTTATATTGCATAGTTCATTTGTTATTAACAATTATCTAACGATTTTTTAGGCAAATTTTGGGAACGTGAAAAATTTCGTCAGGTAATTGTTAATAACAAATGAACTTTTTAACATTCGATAATTACTATTTTTAAAGACTGCTTGAATACGGAAAAAGGGCCTTGAAAATAGAAAAAAATGGTCAAACTGTCGGCATTTTGTAAAAAAAAAAAACCCAAAATAAAAAACGGCTACGCATAACGATAGGCACATTTGTATAGATATCGATAAATTGTTGACTTTTAATTTACAGATAACCTTTCATAAAAATATCGATGAGACAATGAAGAGACATTTTTTTTCGTCGTCAAATCAAGACATATATCTTGGTTAATTTTCAAGATTTTGTCATAAAAATTGGTATAAAACTAGATGAATATATCCTTCATAAAATGAGTATAAACCCGATTCTTTCATAATTAGTTATGTCAATGAAAAAAATCGCAATTATCGACGACAAAACACCCGTTACGTAACGGAATGGGGGGGGGGGGGGGGTTCTGTCCAAGCGTTACGGTCCCGTTACGTGAGGGGGGGGGGGGGGTGTGAAAATTCGGAAATTTTGCGTTACGTAATTTGTGTACGCCCCCTTACTGAATGAAATGTAATGGGTACTGAAATATTTCTCCATTACCCATTAAAAAAGTAATGAGTAATGCAGTACTTTTTCATTGCTAATTTCGCAACCCTGGCAACAACTAATATGGATGTGATATTGCGATTTGCAGGTTTGATCGACACGACGATGACGGTGCTGGTGCATCCATGTCAGGCGGCGAGGCTCGCAGCCGCGTGGTGCCTCCGTTGCATATGCGTCGCCGTACCGAGTCAGATAACACCGCTGATAGATCGTTGCGTCGAGGGTATCGAGAACATGAGAAGTTCCCCGGAGGCGATCGCCGGTTACAGCAGCGCGCTCGCCGCGGTTCTCGGCAGCGTTCGCCTCTCGCCACTCGGCGTACCCCATACCAAAGGCAAGATAATCTTCAACACGGCGGAAGAGTTGCTTCGTAGCGCGAGTCAGAACAGCCGCTTGTCGTTAAATCGTACTCACGCTGGTTGGCTCCTCATCGGCGCAATAATGACCCTCGGGACTGCGGTCGTCAAAGGCCTTTTGCCGAGGATGCTGTTGTTGTGGAGAAATTCATTTCCTCGCTCCAGCAAAGAGCTCGAGAGTGAAAAAGCACGCGGCGATGCATTCACGTGGCAGGTGACCCTCGAAGGACGCGCCGGTGCACTTTCCGCGATGCACAGCTTTCTTCTGCATTGTCCGGAACTGTTGAACGAGGACATAACGCGCCGACTTCTCACCCCTATCGAGTCTGCTCTTGCAATGCTCACCAAGTAACTACGATTTTCTTTTTTCTTCGCAAACTTAGCGAAACGATCCGTGCGAGATGATAAACGGCTATGGTGATCTTGTCTCCTCGCCAGTTTGTCCACGGTTCTTAAGAATTACGGACAACAGCTGAAAGCCCCGGCTGCCATGGTGCGTCTGCGTTTGTACGAGACTCTGCTCCTGCTGCCACCTCAGACGTTCGAAGGCTCTTACACCCATTTGCTTCGCATGCTCGTTTCCGAATTCACCCTCACCGAGAATCCGGGCAATACGACGACGTCGCTTCTTCGCGTTGTATGCAACGCAAACGACTCCGTTATTCTTGGCACGTGGCTGCAGGAAACCGATCATCGCACGATCGAAGATCAAGTACGCATTCTTCTATAGATCAAGTTTTTTTTTTTTCACCACACGATACGCTCGACCGAACAGGGTATTTGAGGAGTGAGGAGTGCAGTCAGAGGCGTGAAAAAACGAGCATTTTCAATTATTTTTTTTTTATGGTAATTAAGTTTGTTTTACAAAAGTGGTTACACAGACTTTTTACGTTATATTTCAACTTGACTTGTACGAATTTTCAAAGAAAAATTTTGATTATTTATAAAAATACCGCCATCTTTGTCGGACCCCCTTCGGCATGCGGCGCTTTGCGGTGACCGTCATAAAATTTTACTGGATCATCTGAAATCAAAAAACCAAAAAAAGTCATTAGTTCAATAATAAATCTGGTCCTTAATCGAAGCTTTTTTTTAATTAACAAAATGACGGCTTCCGACCGATAACTTTCGATTTTTAACCAAAAAATTGCTCGTTTATTGTTTTTAAAAATAGAAATGTTCAACAAAAATGAAAATCCTTCGATTAATAACTAGTTTTCAATGCTATCAATAAGCACACCAAATTTCATCAAAATCCATCGAGTGGTTTTTGAATTATAGTGGTCACTGACTTGAAAAAGATAATTTCGAGAAAAACGCATGTAAAGTTTTTCGACGTGGATACGGTATTATATGTTTGTAAAATTTTGAGTTCGATGGATGAAGCTAAACTTTTTTTATGTCTTTTGATCCGCTGAATCCGAATATCACAATTTTTGGCGAAAAGTCGAGCATTCAATTTTTTATAGCCAATTGTCAAAACAATTTTTCAAAAAATTAAAGTTTTTCGGGATGATTTATTATTTTTTAAACATTTTAGGCAATTTTAAAACGAAAGCATTCTTTATAAAATTTTGCTAAAGTTCATAGTTTTTGAGTAATACATTTATGAAAAAAGTCTGTTTTCTTGCCTCTAAAATGGTCGTTTTTTCAATGCCAAATCGTCAATTTTCATCCAATCAAAAATGTCCTACGTCTTTGTAGAGTAAATATATTCAAGAGTACTCAGTTCAAATTTCAAGTCAATCGGATAATTGCTCTGCGAGTTATAATGTCAGCAAATTTGAAAAATCTCATTTCGAGAAAAACTCGTTTAAAGATTTAACTATCGATGTTTGCAAGATAAAATGATATTGATATAGATGATATAAATGATAATGATATTCTTCACAGTATAAACTGTCGAAAAAGGGAACAAAAAAATCGATTTTTTGAAAGTATCACAGTGGTATAACCCCTTAAAGACCGTTAACTGAATTAAAGAATGATGAAAAATCAGTTGATTATTTTCTAATGTATCGCAAGAGTTTGATATTAATGTTAACATGAACGGTCATTGAAGCTTCCTATTTCATGTGTGTTACGTGATTATCGACTATTATGTAAATTTTATTTTGAATGCAGATGATTGTGAACGAAACCATTTTTTTCGTCAGGGCGTCCCTCCCTCGGCGCCCCATAAAAAATACTGGCTATGCCAATGCTTCTTGTTGCATAACGTGTCCGAAATCCCGAAGGACGAATCCTTCGACGATTCGCAGCGTTGATATACGAGTTTGAATCGAAGAGCAGTAGAGATTCATTAATAAGTACAGGAAGGTACACATTTTTGTTATCGGCTGAAAAAAAGGTCGATACACGCACGATATTACGCCGATGACAAATAAACAATTAAAAATAAAAGCCCAAACAGAAAGTTCCGCTCAAAGTAAAGCGAATGACCGCTTTGGCGAGTACATTCGACGTTGAATGCCGTAAATTTCAAGTAAAACGTTTTCTTCTGTATTGTTGCTCACGTTCGCGTATAGATGGAACCAAATCGAAGGGCTGATGTGGAACACGTGAGTACCGCGTTTTCAGAACAGTGAACCCGTATGGAGTACATAGCGTTGGTTGTATAAGGTTCTTTCGTTTACTTCACAAAGCGCTGTTCACTGCGCCTACTGACGACAAATCCTCTGCAAAAACATCCCGTTTAGTTTGACAATGTATTTTCCTTCACTCTTTCAAGATTGGGGTAGAATATCCATAAGACGAATTTCCATAACCGAATATCCATAAGTCAAATATCCATAAGTACGATTATCCATAAGTGAGTAGAGAGTAGAAATAAGCTTGTTTGGGTTAGGGTTATTCATGGAACATCCCAAACAAACCCAAACCCAAACAAACCTAAACAAACTCACTTATCTCTACCTCCCGCGATTTCTGGCATTAATTTCTACTCTATACTCACTTATGGATATTCATACTTATGGATATTCGACTTATGAATATTGATACTTATGGATATTCATATTTATGGATATTCGACTTGTGGATATTTGTACTTATGGATATTCGTACTTATGGATATTCGACTTATGGATATTCGACTTATGGATATTCGTACTTATGGATATTCACTTATGGATATTCGACGACAGTGCTCTTTCAATTTCCTCCGTATCGCTTTTCACCTACGACGGAGCTAGTTTCGCTCAAGTGCCAAATAAAAATTCTAAAGGAATCGCCTCGTATTGTTCAGTTGCAGCCAAACAGTGCCGCGGGTTCCGGAGCTCTGGAGCACAATTCTTGCTGTTTGTACAGACCGGTACCCTCCGTGAGTCTCGCCTGAGTCTTCGTTATTAAGGGGTTAGGTCACGGTAACGGGTATAAAAGCATGTGCGAATTTAACCATTTTATTTTCGCATGAAAAAGTGATTTACTCATAAAATGAATTACACATCTATTTAGTATGAATATCAAGCTGTTAGGAAATATATATATATTTTTTTTCGATGTACAAAATGACCGACTACTAATATTTTCTTTTGTTATCTTTTTTTTAGGCACTCCGCGGCGTGACATTTAACATCCACAATTTTTCACCTAGAACAAAAAACAAAAATTCTCGTCAATCTACATTAGAATACCTAGAGAAGTACGTACGGAATTTAAAAAAGATTGTTTTATTGAAAAGTTGTAGGTATTTGAACTTAAAAAAATAAAATTTCAGTGAAAAATTTCGTTATAACTGCTCATAAACTGCTCATAAAATTAAAAGTTTTCGATTAATCAGAAACTCCGTACGTACTTCTCTGCGAAATGCAATTAGGAACATAACTTTTAAATTCGAAGTAAATCGAGTGAAAATTGTTGAAGTTATTTGTCACGCCAATTGGAAAAAAGCTGTTTCGAGAAGCTTCGAGTAGGCGGCCATTTTGTACATCGAAAAAAAAAATATATACTTTTTCTAATAGCTTGATATTCATACTAAATAGATGTGTAATTAATTTTATGAGAGAATCACTTTTTCATACGAAAAAAATTGTTAAATTCGCACATGATTTCATACCCGTTACTGTGGCCTAACCCCTTTAACAGTGCGAATTTTCGCTTAAACATGTATCGACGAAATCATTTGTAATTTTCAGAACGAGATGATCCCGGGACCTTTGCCCCTCGGTGTCGCCGTCATCGATCTCTCGGTCTCCCTCTTCGGGCAAATATTTCCTCGGGTTGCCAACAAACATCGATTGCAGATGCTCGACCATTTCAGCGAGTGTATAAAACACGCAAAGTCAGGGAGGCAGGAAGCCATACAGATGAACGTATTCACGGCTGTTTTGAGCGGCTTGAAAGGACTCAACGAAGCTAAGACGGGATTTGGCCAGGAAGACGTCAAAAAGTCCGCTACCAATCTCATCATCGTAAGTTGAGGCGTGATGTTCTCCGGTATCTCTTGTTGACCGAACGTGGGCCTTGGAAGGCATCGACATCATTTATATTCTATCTCTTGTTCATCTTTAATCGTGGTCATTTTTTAAACTTAATCTAGAGGTCCGAAAAAAATGGCCAAATACTGATTTTTTTTTCTGGGAAACGATTGGTGAAAAATAAACGCATTTTTTAAACACAAAGGTACCGTTAATCTGCACAACTATGATCGAGATTTGTCAGGTTTCAAATTTGTGTTTTGAATCTTTGGGAAAATATTCTCCACATATAGTTCTATCGTTTAAAGAAGAAAAAAAAAAGAAATCGATTTTTTGATCGTTGTAAATGTATATCCCGCCTTAAGTGAACAAAACACGAGTGTTAACACGATGAGAACCAGTCGTCCAATGACAATAACGTTCCTCAGAGTACTCTGGTGAGTAGCAATTCGATACTGCGCTGGGCAGCTGGCGAAGCGGTAGGACGAATGGCCCAGGTGATATCCGATCCTAAATTCACCGCCGAATTGGCTCAAACGAGCTTCGATCGTTTGAAATCAGCTCGGGACGTTGCCAGCCGAACAGGACACTCCTTGGCTCTCGGTTGTCTTCACAGATACGTCGGTGGAATGGGCTCGAGTCAACATCTCAATACGAGCGTCAGTATTCTTCTTGCTCTCGCGCAAGACAATTCATCGCCGGTCGTGCAAGTAAGAAAATACTGCAACTGTCTTGTCATTACGGATCGATGCTGAAATTTAAATTATAAAGTTGAACAACATTCGGCAACGAACAATGAATAGAAAAGAACAAAAATGCAACTCGTGCACGAAATTTTACGTAAAATTTCCATTTTTGCGTTATTCGAGAGAAACACGAGGGACGGATATTATGACGTTGAAGTTTGCATCGTTGCAATGCGCCGAAAGTTCTTCCTTGTTTTTCTATAACTAAGACAAAATTATTGCGGATTTATATAGTAGATCTCTAAATAAATATCTTGAGTATCTTGAGGTATTCCTTTCACGAACCCGAATATTTAACAATTAAATGATTTTCATCTATAATGAAGTAAAAATACACCCCAGTAAACTGGTAAAATTTCAAGCCCAGTTACCGAACTTTTAACGAAGATTTACGACTCTAAAAATCGTCTCGTTTATACGACACTTTATGGAGATGACACGCTGGCAAAATTTCTATCTAATCAAGAGACGTGACTAATCAAGGCAGCGTCTTGACTCCAAGTAATAAAAATAAATTCGACACCACTGAGCACTACTGACACTGACGAACACACCGCGACTCTTCGTACAGTAAGATGAGCTTTGGCAGACGACTTTTTAACTTTGAATCGTTATTACGCGCAAACGCGGCGACGAATCGAACATCTAATGACATTTTACCAATGTAATGTGATTTTTTCCTATCGATTTTGTTTAGGTCATTGTTCGATCCGTGTACTCAATCTTGAGATCTCATAATATCCGCCGAATATCCAAGCGACTTTTTTACCACTAAAATTATTCCACCTTCGTCGGTTTGCTCACTCGAATAAAGTGTATTCGGTCGCATCGTAAGCATTACTACATACGTATTTTGCAAGAAAGCGTTACACTGTCGGTTTGCTCAATCGAATAAAGTCATTTGGTCGCATCCTATGCATTACTACATTCGTCCTTTGGAAGGGAGCGTTACGCTTCGGTTTGCTCAATCGAACAATAATTGATACACTAAATAAATCTAGATGTCTGGTATAAACTGCTCAACGCGTGTAAAAAATTCTTAAGATTCCGTAACGACAATAAAAACGGGGGATCACAGAAAGTTAACAAAAAAATATTAATGCTAAAACTTAGAAAAATGTGACTAGCAGAAGAATTTTCGTAGTCGTGACTTTTCAGAGAAAATGTAAAAATATCTAAATCTACCAAATTCGTGCAAAATTTTGAATTTCAGTTTATCGTTGGGTATAATAATTGATTGTGACTTATTTTTATTAAGGCCTTAGGCCACAGTAACGGGTATAAAATCATGTGCGAATTTAGTATGAATATCAAGCTGTTAGAAAAAAAATATATATTTTTTATTTTGATGTACAAAATGGCCGACTACTAATATTTTCTTTTATCTTTTTTAGGCGCTCCGCGGCGTGACATTTAGCATCCACAGTTTTTACCTAAAACAAAAATCAAAAATTCTCATCAATCTACTATAGAATACCTAGAGAAGTACGTACGGAATTTAAAAAATATAGTTTTATTCAAAAGTTGTAGGTATTTGAACTTAAGAAATGAATTTTTAGTGAAAAATGTCGTTATAACCGCTCATAAACTGCTCATAAAATGAAAAGTTTTCGATTTGTCAGAAATTCCGTACGTACTTCTCTGCGAAATGCAATTAGGAACATAACTTTTAAATTTGAATTAAATCAAGTGAAAATTGTTGAAGTTATTTGTCACGCCAATTGGAAAAAAGCTGTTTCGAGAAGTTTCGAGTAGTCGGCCATTTTGTACATCGAAAAAAAAATGCTAACAGCTTGATATTCATATTAAATAGATGTGTAATTAATTTTATGAGTGAACAACTTTTGCATACGAAAAAAAATTGTTAAATTCGCACATGATTTTATACCCGTTGCGGTGGCCTAAGGCTTTAAGCGCCACTGTAATTTACCAATGATCCTGAAGGGCCCTGCTTATGCCTCCACAAAATACGGCCCTCCGTTAAAGGACTGCCTTGAAAAATGGTTGGACGGTTTTTCTTGTGAAAAATAAATTTTCAGTGCATCCCAAGTTTGCAAGTTTTACTTTTATGAATTATTGAAGAACGAAATCGTGTTTTCAGGTTTGGTCGCTTCACGCGCTGTCACTAATCGCCGATTCCGGGGGTCCCATGTTCCGTGGCTACGTCGAGCCCACACTCTCCCTCGTTCTTACCCTTCTTCTGAACGTGTCGCATTCTTACATCGACGTTCATCAATGTATTGGAAAAGTCTTGTCGGCTCTCATCACGACCATTGGGCCAGAGTTACAAGGTACGACCGATACTTCCTGCTCCAATAATCAATTCCTACAAACACAGTACGACTTTGAAATGCAAACACCGTGAGACTATACATTTTTTCAAAGTGGAAGTAAACATTTACAAAATGTTGCCTCGTCCTTTGAAAATTAAATACTAAAAATATCGCGAAAAAGTGCACTTTTGTCATTCTGCCGAATACGAACTGACAAATTTTTAAATTTGTACAATTTCGACTTTCAGGCAACACGTCAACCATTTGCATGGCGCGTTCGTCATTTTTGTGCGCGTGCGCAATAATGCAGGATCATCAGGATCCACTCGTGCAGGCCGAAGCTACCGGATGTCTACAACAATTGCATCTTTTCGCACCGCGACACGTGAATCTGTCTTCCCTTGTGCCAACTCTGTGTGTAAGTTTTCGCACGTACGAAAATAATTCACCCCATTTGCAATATTGGTGTCACTGCGAATTTTCTTCTTCCTTTTTGCTTCGCTCTCTAGCGTACCTTGTCGAGCAATCACTTGTTACTGCGTAAAGCCGCGATATCGTGTCTTCGACAATTGGCGCAACGCGAGGCGAAGGAGGTATGCGAGCACGCGATGACGCTCGCGAACGAGAGTCGCGACACAAACATCGTCGAAGGATTGACGATAACGGAGACTGGACTTCCGGGTGTTTTGTTCAGTATGCTGGACACGGAAACCGACAGCAGGCTCATCAAGGATATTCACGATACTCTCACGAGTATGCTGCAGATACTGGCGGCTGATAATCTGTCACAGTGGTTGTCGCTTTGCAAGGACGTCCTCACCGTGGCATCGGGTAAGAACGACGCGTCTTTCCTCCGAGACGAAGATTCTTCGCATTTCATGGCTTTTGCGCACATGGAAAGGAGGGAAAACTCAGGGAATTTGCTTTCCTCCTGGAATAATCAGGCAAAAGTCAGGGAATTTTGAAAATTCTCTGGAATTTCTGCACAAATTACGAAAAATGAAACCGACTTGAAAAAAAAAATGAAAAGCATGAAAATAATTATTTTTGTATATTTTTAATATTTATATTGTTCTTATATACGAAGGATAAAGTTCCGAAACGTCCATACCGCTGATTAATTTGGAATTTCGTATACCCGTGTATCTTGAATCCATGATCACGAATATGATAGTGAAAATACCCGCAACATTTGTTTCCAAGGTCCAAACTCAGAAAAACTGATTTTTTTAAATGTTCTATTTTGATAAATGTTGATCTTAGAGAAAAGTGTTTTTTACAAAAGTTGTAGCCTATGAAAATATTGATCTTTTATGTTCTATACCGGTTTTATCTAAAACCATTCTGTTTCGCGAAAAATATGATAATGCTCCAATAAGTACATTTTGCTAAACTCCATTACTTTCGATATTATCTATTTACGCGATTTACCGCGGGAAGGTTGGAGTTTAATCTCCAAAGTGCAGTTTGGTATTCAAACCCAAACAAACCTGAACAAAAGAAAAGCATAAAATTAAACACAAAAAACCTAAAATAAAATATACAAAAAAGCAGAAAACAAACATGCGCTTCAAAAACTCCAACCTTCCCATGGTAAAGTGCGTAGGGAGATAATATCGAAACTAATGGAGTTTAGCAAGTACTTATTGAAGCATAATCCGATTTTTCTCGAAACAGTTTGGTTTTAGACAAAAACTGTATAGAACATAAAAGATCAATCTTTTTTATGGGCTACAACTTTTGTAGGTAATATTTTCCTCTAATATCAACATTTATCAAAATAAAATAGAAAAACTTTTTTAAATCAGTTTTCGTGCGTGTTGACCTTGAAGATGAAATTTGCGGGTATTTTCACTATCATATTCGTGATCAGCGAGTCAAAATACATGGGTACACGAAATTCCAAATTAATCGACGGTATTACGGAACTACACCATATACAAAAAAAAGTGATGTCAGTGCCAAACATTGGAAATGTCAAAGACTAAAAACTAGTTTACTCTAGAGCCCTATACATTTGCATTCGATTTTTCGATACGCAACCACACAATTAATATCGTAGATAAGTGTTTATATTTATTTTTTATTTATTGGCACCTCCATAAAAAAAAGTCTGTTTATAATAAAGAACATGTTCGATATTTGCTCTTAATGTATTTTTTTTTTCATTTTACAGTGTTTAAATTATTTTTCGAAATTCAGTTCTTTTTTAATTTTCATTTTAATATCAACATTTTCATACATTTGATTTTTTTAAATGATAGTATCCATTCAACATGATATTTCGATATGAGGATCGAATTGAGAGATATATTTGATGAAAACAAAGTGTTATTTATTTGACCAAAACCTGAAAAAGTCAGGGAATTTCTGAGTCAATAATGCAAGAATCATGCATTTTCGCTTTTGTACGTCCATTGAAGAGTTTGAAGAAAGAGAACGTTATTGGTCTTCCGTAGAATCGAGTACGCCGGAAGAGCCGACCGCGATAGCTGTGGAGGACAGCGCCGCCGACAACGAGAGCGTCGACGGCGAGGGTGACGACGACCAGGCGGAATTTCACGCTGACGAATCAAAGCAACGACCGACGGTTTCACCGCGTTGGCCAACGCGCGTATTCGCGGCTCAGTGCATTCGCCGAATCATCGCGACGTGTATGAACAACAAGCAGGCCCACTTTGATCTCTCGATGGCGAAAGAATTGCAGCTGATCAAGGGAAGAGGTGAGATTGATAATCGTCAGGAATGTTTGCCGACCTTTCACGCTTTATCACGCGTATGAATTCGGTTCATTTGCTTCTCGACGGGACGTAACTCGCAGCGCTTTGCGTCGTGGGCTCTTTCGAATCGTGTAACTTCTGCACAAACTTCGGGAATTTTTTTGAATATTAAATGAACACCTTCGGAAATGGGTTTCAACGTATTTTATTCTTCTATCAATGCACAGTAAATTTCTATTTTATTTATTTTAAAAAATTCAAAATGGCGGCTCCAGCTCCCGTAAAATAAAGTCATGCACGGCGTGTTTTGGTCTGCGCGGGAGGCTCCACAGCCTTTCCAATTTATTTGAAACAACGGGTTAAAAATGATTAAACTAGGCTAAATTTGCTGGTCCTTATAGTTTTTTGCTTTCTGAAAAACACCTGGATAACAAAATGGCAGCCGTTGGAAAAAAACACCATTTTTTTGCTCGATAATTTTTCTGGTTACAACGGACAAAAATATTCCTGTATCAATTATTGACAAAAATCGCCTCCTGATGGTCCCGCAAATTGAATTTCCTTTCAATGGGGCAGAGATTCATGGGAATTGGTTTATCCGTTAGAGCTGTAGAGCACCCCGCGCGCTGACAAATGCTGTTTCCAGAAAAACGCATTTAAAGTTTAACGTCATAAAAGATCGTATTTAATGTTTGTTTTTGACAACCCACGTGTTCTAAACACCCTAAGGCCTTAGCAACGGGTATAAAATCATGTGCGAATTTAACCATTTTTTCGTATGAAAAAGTGATTCACTCATAACATTTATTACACATCTATTTAGTATGAATATCAACCTGTTAGAAAAAATTTTTTTTTTTTTCGATGTACAAAATGACCGACTACTAATATTCTCTTTTGTTATCGTTTTTTAAAGCGCTCCGCGGCGTGACATTTAGCATCCACAATTTTTTACCTAGAACAAAAAAAAATCTCGTCAATCTACATTAGAATACCCAGAGAAGTATGTGCGGAAATTAAGAAATATTGTTTTATTCAAAAGTTGTAGGTATTTGAACTTAAGAAATGAAATTTCAGTGAAAAATTTCGTTATAACTGCTCATAAACTGCTCATAATGCAATTAGGAACAATTTATTATATTAGGAACATAACTTTTAAATTTGAAGTAAATCGAGTGAAAATTGTTGAAGTTATTTGTCACGCCAATTGGAAAGAAGGTGTTTCGAGAAGTTTCGAGCAGTCGGCCATTTTGTACATCGAAAAAAAAAATATATATTTTCTAACAGCTTGACACGCATACTAAATATATGTGTAATTAATTTTACGAGTGAATCACTTTTTCATACGAAAAAAAAAATCTTTTATTCGCACATGATTTTATACCCGTTACTGTGGCCTATGGATGCAAAGTATGTTTAAAAAAATCGAATTTTGCATCGTCATGACCGGCAACCTGTCCTTAAACGCAGGTGACTATCTGGTTTTGCACCTGTCCGATCTCGTGAGGATGGCTTTCATGGCAGCGACCAGTGACTGCGATCCGTTGCGTCTCGAGGGTCTCCACACGCTTCAGGAGATAATCGACAAATTCGCAAAAGTGCCGGAACCCGAGTTCCCGGGGCACCTTTTGCTCGAGCAGTTTCAGGCCCAAGTGGGTGCCGCCCTGAGGCCGGCGTTTGCGACCGAGACGGCGTCGCACGTGACGGCAGCTGCCTGCGAGGCTTGCAGCGCCTGGATCGGTAGCGGTGTAGCGCGTGATCTCAATGATCTCCGTCGAGTGCATCAGTTGCTCGTTTCGTCGTTGGAAAAATTGCGGAACGGTACAACGCGTCCGCAATTGTACAACGAGAGTCTCTCGACACTGGAGCGTCTGGCGATATTGAAGGCGTGGGCGGAAGTGTACGTGGTAGCGATGATGAACGACGGCTCGGCCCCGAATACACGGGAGGTCACGCATCGCAACGTGAATCAGCGGGATGACAACGACGGGGACGCCTTCGGCGAATTCGAGTTTCAAAACGAGAGCCTACTGAGCCTCGTGCAGCCCGAACTTTTGAGTCTCAGCCAGCACTGGCTGGCGGCTCTACGAGATCACGCCCTGCTCTCATTGCCACCGGAATTCTCGAGTCAATTGCCGCACGACGGTGGCGCGTTTTACACCACCGACACGATGGAGTCGGCACGGCCGTATTACGCGAAATCATGGTCGCCGATACTCCACGCGGCGGCGCTATGGTTGAACGCGCGCGGCTTCGAGATCGAAGAAAGCACGAAAGCAGCCGCGAAACATCCTACCGCACCGAACAACAACGGCAACAACAATATCAACAACAACCATAACAACAATAACGTCACCGCGAAGACGGACTCCAACGTGGATAGATTTCACCTCTTGTTCGGTATATGCATGGAGGCACTCTGCAGCTCGCGTTCTTTCGAATCCGTGCAAAACATCGAGACTTGTTTGAGCGCACTTTACACACTTCTCGATTCTTCGTGGGCGCGCAAAGTCCTCATAACCGACAGTTCCCTGCCTATCGAGCTTTGCAACGTACTCCACAGATTACTACTGACCCGCGACAGTTACGCCGTACAAATGATGACGATGGAAGTCTTGAAGCAGATTATGAGGGCCGATCAGGAGGAACTCGCCGAGCGCAAAAAGACGAAGCTCAAAGAATTGGCGCCGGCTAATCAGGAGACCGGAGAAGTCATGGAACTCGATTTACTGGGCGAGGGCGGCGAAAACGGTGAACTCGTACCCGGCAAGTCACTCGTATTCGCTATGCTCGAGGTTTGTCTCTGTCTTCTCGTACGACAGATTCCAGCGCTGAACCCCAATCCCGAAGGCGCCACTGCTATACTCTCACATCGAGGATACGCTCAATCCGAGGAAAATGGCAAACTCATAGCCGCAGCTCTCAATGTGATGGAAACTCTTACAACCCTCTGCTCGCCGAAAGGTTCGTTGAAACTATTTTTGAGAATAACGTTGCCGCCGAGACATTGTACTTGCATTCCGAATATTCTGAGAATGAATTTTCGAGTGGAAGGATTTTTCAATGGCTTTTTTGAATTTTTTCGTCGCTAACACGCAGGCGCTACGGCGATACTTCCAACTTTGCTCTATTTGACGACCGGCGTCGTGAAGGAGACGGCGGTACGGACCGACAACGAAACTGCAAGAACGTCCTCGGAGGCACCGGGACACGCCGCTCTTCATTGCCTGAAGAACTTGATTGTCGACAAATATTCTCGAGATCAGCGCAGTCAAGAAGAGTGGACGATACTGTTGCAAAGCGCCCTTGCGAAAATAATCGATCTCGCGAAAACCGTCAGCGACGAGACTAAAATGGACGAGGTCACGATGATGCTCGGTATAGCGGTCTTTGTTCTTCACGCATTACCGGACGTAGTTAGTGCGCCAAATTTACAATTCCCTTGTATAAATCATTTTCGTCAGGCTATACAGTCCGACAATATGATGGTAAGTCGCATTTTTCAACGGGCGATTAACGACGAAAAGCATGCAAGTTACAAGCACCATCATCGTTTTCAGTTCTTAGATTCGTATCGTTTTTTGCATTCGTTTACTTTGGTTATGATAACGATAAAATTTCTTCGATTTTGGGATGGATCGAGATTGAAGCTCGACCCGCCTGAAATGCAAAGAAAATTTATATTTCAACATTGGTTCAATGTATGTTGGGAGATTTTGCCGACGGAAATCCGTCAATCATTTTTTACGACACTTAGGTTGTACCAAAGTGAACTGCAATCAAAATCTGTAAAAAGAGTTTTTATAATTATATAGATAAGTAAAGAAAAATATTGTTGAACCTTCCGTTGCATTTTGATGACGCAAACTTCATGCAATGAAACTATTTTTCAAAACGTTACGAACATTTTCCCATCTTCCGCATTGCGTCAATTTCTTTTTAAAATCCGAACAAATTACTTTTTCAAAGAACATAATCTTTACGCACCTTCGAGATTTGTCTACATTTGATTTTCGGTTCAATGAGTTGCGGCGATTCGTACCGAGCTCTCGAAGTATTTCTCTCGACAGGTGCAAGAATTTTCTGACCTTCGTGTTTTTGCAGGTCAAACTCAAATGCGTTCAAACGCTCAAAACTATATTCATTCATCCGGAAAGGAGTATCAGTACACCGTACATTCACGCTCTCGCTCCGAGATTGGTCGAATTTTTGTACAGCGACAAAAGTAAGCAAGTTACGAGCGAGCTGGAACTCTCCTTCACCCTGGAATGCATAAGCACTATCGAGGGGCTCATAGCACTTGCCGAACCGACGAATCGTAAGTGTCCGACCGATAATACCAAAACAAAAGTACGCCTAAATCATTCGAATTCCTTATTCATTGAACATATATGAATTGCACGCAATTCTTCAGGGGATCTAATGCAAGGTACGGGCTTATCCACCTATTCCTATTGTTTGAAGCACTGTTCATCAAGGCGAAGCATACCGAATGTTTCTACATATATGTCTAGAATATTGCACAAACTTCACTTCATATTTATAGAAATTTATCCGTTCCATCTATCGATAATACGTACGATAAGATATATTGAGTCGAGCGAAGAATGGAAACGGCTGACAGAAAAGCTGCACGATAATTTTTCGAGCGACATTCTTTTGATTATATCTGCACAATAGATCGGCCCAAGTTTTCTCACTTTCCCTTCGCTGGGACGTTGCTACAAATGTCCTTTTTCCTCATTCAGGTATACAAATGCTGACTCTACTGGTGCCAATTCTCATAAATTATTTGCTGGAGGGTGAGAAGTTGCAATACGCGACGAGATTCCAGATGGGCCTCCATCAGCAGAGCTTCCAGTGGCTGAACAAAATTGGTCCGAAATATCCTCAGGTACGTGTTCGCGATGTTGAATTTTGCAAATGAACAAACTACCCGATCACTTGGAATCCAATCAAACGAATGAACTTATTTTTTTGGCGCAGGAGTTTAAGACGCTGATGTCGCAATCGACTGAATTGAAGACCAAGCTGGAGAACGCGGTACGCTCGTCGCACCAACAAGCTCAGAAGCCCACGAGACAAATGGGTGCGACGAAGCAGCAGACGAAGGTGCCGGCTCCGTCGATCAAGCTGAAAACCGATTTTTCAAACTTCAGCTAAGGCTGAAATGATCGTAAGGGCTCACGATGCTACGGTTTTTTTTCTTCTCGTTTTGTCTCGTCACGTGTCTGCGATCGAGAAATAAAGACGAGAGCGTCTAGTTGAAATCGTGACGAAATCTCAGCATAGTTCTAGGCAAATACGAGTGTGTAATATTTAACTTTCCAAGCACGATTATCTCTCACCCACGAGAGAGTATTCCTCACGTGTAGACTTTTGGATTGAAATGCCGGAATAGAAACGGGAACGGATATTATTGTCCTTCCTTATATTTGTACAGAACAGACGTAGTATTTATCATTAGACTCCAACGAATTTATACCGATAACGGGCCATAGAGCCGAACTTCACGATTGAATGATCGATTGTGGACAGTTATAGATCTATAGACGAGAGTAGAAACAACAAAAAACGTGTCGATGTTTCGTCGCACTGAAAGTATTATGTATATTTTGTGATTGATGAGCATGAAAATGTCGAAATTACTTGGTAGCGAGCGAGATTGGTATTTGCCAAACAAACGGAAAAGTATTTTTTTAATTTCAAAAGCCCGCGTGCACAAACTACTATATTTATTGACATTTTTTAGATGAGTGGTATGTCCTGAATGTACTTTTTTCGTCTAATTTCCTTATCGCGGTATATTTATTTATGAATCTAGTTGAAATTGTAATTTTAAATTCGTGCAAACAATTGCAATCGAAAGGGAAGTATAGATGTATTCTCGAAGCCAACGTCCGCAAACTATTTATATCCAGATGAGAGTCAAATCTTTACGGAAAAGAAATCCAAATCATACTTCGTTACAAACCATAAGACTACTGAGCGTTAACAAATCCATAGAATTATTTGAACTGTGTGGATCCGTCGTCGCATGTAGTGGTTCTACGTCAAGTCTTCCGGTTATTATTTTGAACTGATAATAATAATTCGATCGATACTTTGAACGAGTTTCTTCTTTAAATGACCCTAATGGTAATCGAATCTGCAAAAACAAATGTCGCAGAGTGCGCGAATTCGATTATAAAAAATAAAAAATATATATACACATGTCTTTTCGCAGAAAGTTGACGAAGAATGACTCGTTCGAATCTTACGATCGATATTCTGACGGGGGTACTTGGACAATTTAGGTACAGTAGCAAATCCATAGTACCCTCTCCCGTACGTAAGAGTAATTTGTACACGTATATTTGCACAAATTCCTGTGGGATAAAAAGTGAATATTTAATTACTATGAAATATCTGGCATGAATAAGGAAACTTCGACCCTAGGAAAATCAATATTGAACCACAGTGTTTGAATACCGGTAAGCCTAAATAACATTATCGACGGTATGATAAATACCCTATCAGTGTTTAATGATCATTTTTAATATAACCGAATGTACCAAGCGATCGAATATACAATAGGTGTACTACGTGTATGTATCCGTAATGTCAATTCTAGAGGACTGATGATGTTTAGATAGACGGAGAAGGTGAGGTGGAGAGAATAGCATGTAGCAATGAAACGAAAAATTGAAACTATTTTTTATATTATAATTTTAAGCGACCGTGACCGTTATACACAGAATATGTATATGAATTACTGTACAGGCTTAATATTTTAGAAGCTGGGAAAATTCGATTTCTCTTCCTTTTTTTCTGATACTTTAACAATTTTATTTTTTAATATCGAAGTTCTACGGACTGCGTAAGGAACTTTTGTTACGTTCCTGTAGGACAACAAAAATTTGTATACGTTTAGGCTTGAAAATAAAATGCGAATAGATAGTATCTTGAGTTTATTTTCCAACTGTTAGAAAAAGGACTCCTAAATGCCCTTGCACGTGATTATCATATTCGCAGCAATATTCGCGATGGTGCTCTGGGTTTTATTTGATTTCATTCTCATCCTCCCAAGCATATGGAGACTAGATAGAGAAGACCAAACTCCAATGGGGAGACCAAGGAGACTATAGGGAACGAGTCCAATCTTCGTATGGTGAGACGATATAAGAAACGTCCGTAAATTTGACCCAATAGCGTGGTGTTAAATATGGCCTGTAGGCGTCGTCCGTGTTAGTGTATAAAAAATATAGTAATACAGCCAGTGCGCAGGGTGAAACTGACTATCATGGCGGCTAATTGTTGACGCTTGTCAAAAAAACACCTATGATTGTTTGTTTGCTATCTAGCTCGTCTATTTACTTTAATGCAATAATTGGTATGACAATTTTTACAAAATTCCTACATTTTTGTTTAATTACGAAAAATGTATTATGACTTTGTAAATAATTTTTATAATGCATTTTTGGATAGTTACAAAAAAACATCAACCATCAATAAACACATTAACGTTGATAGTTTTTAGGAATTATTACTATTTTTATTTGCGTTATTATGATTCTTATAACAAATGGAATTAACAATCAAACTAATTTACCGATAAAAGGCCTAACAAATAATTTCAATTTAAAAAAAATCATTTCAGTTATAATAAAACTTTACGAGAGAATGAAAAACAGTACCTCGCGTGGTGCCATACAGTTTTTCTATATTGTGCTTAAAATTGAACTTTACAAATAAACGCATCTCAGTTGTAGTTAGATTTTAGACTTTGGACTGTTGTTATCGGCATCTTTAAGTCTTGATATTATTTTAATAAATGTAAAATGATGGCTCATAGTAGTGATGAGTCTCCTGATGCTGTGGATGATGCTCGCTACTGCGTAGCGAGTCTCTGTGTTACTACTGCCACTGTGGGTGGTGCCATAGCTTATGCAAAGTATATTTCCAATGTGACTTTCGGGTTTATCGCTTCAATTCTTTCTATGAATTTTCGTTGTCTAATGTCTGCAACTTTATGAGCGTTTGTATATGAACTTGTAGTATATGCATCACTTAAAGTTCACTGGGTGATTTAAGTTATTGCAATTTGCACAGCGGAGGAGCTGTTTATCTGATGAGTTATTTAAAGTGCGTTTTCCGTTTTCGTGCGTAATTTATATTTACGTCGGATATAAATTGTTATGGGATTTTTTAGGTGTTTTTTTTCGTAATTATATGGGTAAATGCACTACGTTTTGAATGTAAAACATCTTAAGGCACTACTACAGCTACACGAAATTTATTTATAAAATGAATTAAGTTTAAGAAAATTAAAATGTTCAGCTCATGTGACAGCGAATAACAACACAAACAGCTGATAACAAGGCATGCGCAAAACATACATGTATATATAGCACACAATGATTAACTTCCCCAGCGCCCCTTACGCGGAACCCAATTTTGTCCCACTTTTACGGACGCGCCAGAATACGAAAATTGGGCCGCGGTCTTACACACAGGTCTGACAACGGTGGTAGAGGGGGTAGGCACCCTTAGCCACGGTCTTACATACAGGTCTGACAACGGCGGTAGTGGGGGTAGCCACCCTTAGCGGTTTTGTTTTTTATTCCGATTTCTGCCGTTTGGTGCGTGACGACAAGGGGAAGTAGTGGTGCGACGAAGAGAGAAATAGCTCTTCTGTCCTTTTCCCTCCTGAACGCAACGCATGGGCCGTTTGCCCTAACTTAATTTACCGTACTGTCGTGTAAACTGCATAATATACGAAACCGATTTTAAAAAATGTGTTGATTAAAAAAAAGACGACTACTTTCAGCGAAAACAAACTGAAAACTTTTTGAATACATTAATTCATACCAGCACATATTACGACCATTTCCATCCTTTTTTCCCCAATGTCTCACAATACATCGTTCTTCGAAATGTTTTTCGCACACGTAATGAGACTCTTTCAGTCCCGGAATAGCATCGAGCCATTTTTTGTATCGTTCGAGGTTTCTGGGCACGCGAAACGCGGAGCATTTCTGCTTACAATTTTTGTACCCCGTTTTACAATTGCGAACCGCGCAACCCGTAGCGATTTCGTTTTTTTTCGCAAACACCACCAAAAAAAATCACACTTATGCGTAAAAACACGATAAAAAATGTATCACGGTAAATCGCGGATAAACTTCTGGTATATGGTCGCAAATAAAGGTTATTTCGACAATCGCGCCACAAAAACATACGTAAACACGTTGGGCCCAGTCGCCGGTAAGAGGTAAGGGGAAAACTACTTCCCCTTGCTAGTAGCGACGCGTAGCGGCGCCTAGTGAATCGAAAAGTGAAGCCGATAAGCGTGCCTACCCCCACCACGAGAATTTAGCTTCGTTGCAAGACCTGTATGTAACAGAATGTAAGACCGTGGATTGGACCCCATAGTCTCCTTGTGGCTCTGACTACGAATTCGATAGTTGCTCCGACGACCACATGATCGCGGATGTCGCTGCAACTGCCTACCGGCCTTTGGTACGACAGAAAGCACATAGTAGATCTACTAGTACAAGAGATGATCACGTGTCTAACTTTCTCGCTTTGCTGATTCACGTTTTATTATTTAGATATGTTAATACTAGAAACATAATTTCGACAAACATTAGTAGCAATGTGAATGGTTAGTTTCGACATTGGCTATCGAACGCCTAAAAACTTCGCAAATATTATTCTGCACCAAACAGCTGACGATGACATACCGCGTAAAACATTGAGCTTATGTTCGATCGTGCGATCAATTTTTCAAGTGAGCCTCGGCGGTTTTATTCAACTCCACGAATATTCAGATTACTCGCACGAGGATGGCAGCCTCGCAAACTAACGGAACAAAGGACATAAAATACATTTATCACTTGCCCTTTTTCGAACGTTCCGAACTCTGCAAAATCTTGAATCAAAATGACAAGTGGGAGGAGCTTGCAGGTAAATGAGCTTTGCGATACAATGTTCCATACGGTAATACGAGCGTACAATCTACGTATCAACGTAAACCACGTTGATATTTCGATGTTAACAATAACGTAAACGCAATATTTCCTTTCCAAAAATATTCTTTGCGCTTGCTAAAAAAGTTAAAAATCGCTCATGCACACACCTAATTAAGAATGAGCTTTGACGAATCAGCATGAACAAATTTTATTCTACAGAGCTTGATATGCTACAAGATTGCCAAATGCCTTCCGAGTTTTAGGGAAACACTACCAGAATAATAACGATTTTACACTTCTTAATTTCTTTCGTTCCGAGCTTGTGTAAAATTGAGGATCGATCCGGTAACCCGTTGAAGAATTATAACATTTTATTTGAGATTGAAGCTTGCAGCATAATGCGAAGAAAATTTAATATTCCCGAATTGCTTTAATTTTAATTGGACGATGTTGCCTATGAAAAGCTTGCAACCATTTTTCTTTATACTCATTTAGGGATGTTCAATATAAATCTGCGAAAAAGGATTTAATGCGATAATGAAAATATAAGAAAAATCTTTCATGGTATTCAATGCCATTCTTAGGTGCAGGGAAGGCATAATGCAAAATCCGCAAGTACCACTTTTTAGTCTTGAAGTTTGGCATCATTGGAATGCAATGAAAATTCTTTTTTTTCCACTTTTATTATCAACCTAAATTTCAGATAAAGTTCCTAACAAAATTTCTTAAAATTCAAATTGCAGCTCTTAGAAGAAATCCTACAAACCATGAGTGATTTTTTTAGTCTACAACTGGCGATAAATGTTTGATGATAGCACGATAATCGTATTAAAAACATGAATTTAGTATGGTGTTGAAGTTTCCTTCGTTGGAATGCAACGAAAGTTCTTTTTTACATTCCACTTACCTTATTTTCATCATTGAAGAGTCTTTTTAAAATACTTTAATTGTAGATAGCTGAATAAGTTTAAATAAATTATTGACGGACTTTTGTAGGCTAAATCTGTCAAAAGAAATTAAAGGAATTCAAAAATAGTCATTTTCATTGTACTCCAACGATGCAAATTTAAACTCCATACATTTTTTGCGTGAATAACTTATGCACGAAAGAAACTTTCCTGTAAATTTCACGACCATTCACTACAAAATTGCGGTGTAATTAATTGTAACAAACCAAAATTCGATTTTTTTCTCATTTGGCCATTCTTTCAATGTTGCAATATTGTTTAAAAATCCCTGCAGAATTGCCGCAGTTGCAACTCGCAGCATATTTGCTCTCAAGGGTTTTTCCCTAATTAAGTTAAATATTAACGCGTACAGGTAAACAATCTTGAAAAAAAAAAACATGTTTAAGACGTTTGGCTACTGTGACAATCCGAAAATAAGGGTTATTTGAAGAAATTAATTTCGAAGGAATAAGAACGATAAGTGAAAAATCGTTTGAATGTTTATTTGTGTGTACATCAAGAAAGTTGCAGACCAAATTTCATTCGAAAACATTAATAATTAATGAAGTTATAAACAATCACATGGACAATCTTCATCAATACTCGTGAATAATTAATAAAGAAAACAAATGTTAAGAAGACAAACGTCGTTCAAGAACAACAACAACTGTGAAGTGTAATAGTAGTTTAGTCTTGAACGACGTTTGTCTTCTTAACATTTGTTTTCTTACATAGTTATACCAAATTTTAAGTCAATCCGCTCGTTAGATATTGATAAATCTCGTACACTATTTTGAAAAGCATAGTTTCGAGAAAAAACGCGTTTAAATTTTTACGAGCATTTGTACCATTGTCATCATAAGTTTACCTTCATTCTGCGATTCCTACACTGTACGTTGGACTTTCATCGTCAAATTGAGTTGCCTCAAGCAACGAACGAGTGTTTGTCATTTTCACAGCAGTCTAACCCCTTAAGGCTCGATATACCCATATGTCGCTCAAGCCTCATTTCTCTTTCCATTCTTGACGTACTTCAGAGAATTCCTCCTGTATATAGATCCTCACGACGAAAACATGAAAGAGTATTGAAGTTTGTATCGTTGGGATGCATAGAAAACATTCTTTTTCGTATTAACCAATCTTTTTTCGCCCCTTTAGGCTACTAAAATCACTGCAACATTTTCGAAGATCCTTATTAGGGTTCCATAAGCTAATCTTGGAAAAAAAGGGTTTAGATAATAATGATAATGATAAAGAAAGGGAAAAATAATGACGTTGAAGTTTGCATCGTTGGAACGCAACGATTTTTCTTTTTTGTTACGTCATTTTTATTATTATTCGTAACCCTTTTTTTGCAACTTGCGGTAAACCTGTAATAAAAATAGGTAAAAACGTCCGAATAATTTCCATAGCCTAAATCAGCCAAAAAGAAATGTTATCAATGAAATAGAATGAATTTTCGTTGCGTTCCAACGATGGAAACTTCAGGATCATGAAAAATAAAGGATTTTCGTTGCAGTCCAACGATGCAAACTTCAACACCATAACATGAGAAGATTACCTACTCGTAATCGTCGGTAGCAATGTACAATCCTGAATTGTTCGGCAGGTAATTGGATGAAGTACGATACATTGACGATACAAAATCTCAGAAAAGAGAGGAACCCAACGGACGAACTGCTCACGTTGTGGAGTCACTACAACCACACGATACTCGAGTTGTTTGTTCTTCTGTCGAGGATGGAGCACTATCAGTCCATGATGCCGCTGAAGCCCTTCGTGGACGAAAGGTTTCACGCACTCATCGACAACGGCGAAGGCAATTTGCGACGTCTCTTGGGTCAAAACGGGAGAAACAAAAATTCCAAGGATCTCAAGATAGGAGCGCAAAACTTCAATCGGAGCGTCGCGCGTTCTCCGACCGTTCCAAAAGTCGTGATAGCGCAGAGCACTCGGGAAGAATCCCACAAAATATTGAATCAGCCGGTGCAGCTTGTAGCGGGGAGCGGTGTAGCGCCCAGCAATTCCAACAATTTGTTGGTCGCGTCGCCCGTTCCGGGTTCTCGCTTGTCACCGATACTTCAAAACGTTGCGTCCAGCTCGAAGAATCTTAGCACCGTGCCGTTCATCAATACCGAGTCGACGCTGCCGCAAATATCTTACGAGGAATTGGCGCTGGCCACCGATCAATGGAACAAGCGCAGCATATTGGGAAAGGGTGGATTCGGCACGGTGTACAGAGGTGAGTCTGATGCTGATGAGAAAGCGACGAAGAAGAAAGCGGAGGAAACATTTGTCGATTGTACGGAACGTTGCATATATTTATGAACGAAAAGCCACCTTTGAAGACACCATCGCTCAGACTTTGACCGCCTTGTTACTTCACTACTTTCGGTTCTTTAGAAGTCCCTCCCTAGCCTGTGGCCTACAATCTTTTCCTCATTTCTTAAGGCCTTAGGCCACAGTAACGGGTATAAAATCAGGTGCGAATTGAACAATTTTTTATCGTATGAAAAATGATTCACTCATAAAATGAATTAAACATCTATTTAGTATGAATATCAAGGTGTTAGAAAATATATATATTTTTTTCGATGTACAAAATGGCCGACTACTAATATTTTCTTTTATCTCCTTTTTAGGCGCTCCGCGGCGTGACATTTAGCGTCTACAATTTTTTACCTATAACAAAAAACAAAAATTCTCGTCAATTTACATTAGAATACCTAAAGAAGTACGTACGGTATTTAAAAAATATTGTTTTAATCAAAAGTTGTACGTATTTGAACTTAAGAAATGAATTTTTAGTGAAAAATTTCGTTATAACTGCTCATAAACTGCTCATAAAATGGAAAGTTTCCGATTAATCAGAAATTCCGTACGTACTTCTCTGCGAAATGCAATTAGGAACACAACTTTTGAATTTGAGGTAAATCGAGTGAAAATTGTTGAAGTTATTTGTCACGCCAATTGGAAAAAGCTGTTTCGAGAAGTTTCGAGTAGTCGGCCATTTTGTACATCGAAAAAAAAAATTCTAACAGCTTGATATTTATACTAAATAGATGTGTAATTAATTTTATGAGTGAATCACTTTTTCATACGAACAAAAATTGTTAAATTCGCACATGATTTTATACCCGTTACCGTGGCCTAAGGCCTTAAGGGGCTACGTCTACCTAGAAACCCACAAAAATGTACTCATCTAAGTAGATGTAGCTAATTAATGAGCTTTTCCTAATGAGCATCTCCATAGCAGCGCCGATGAATAATGAGAATATCAAACGCCAAGTCCGTGAGGCTATTCCACACCTGCTTCGATCTCTTACTCCCGGTCTCTTCTATGGACAATCTTATTCTCTGTCGCAGGTATCTGGAAGAACACCGACGTGGCGATAAAGAAAATTGAGCGCCGTGGTCCCGAGTCCGACAGTAGTTACATCGTACAGTTGCAGCAATCGCTGAGAGAGATAAAGATATTGAATTCACGTCCGCACGAGAACATATTGCCTCTGTACGCTTACAGCCTCGGTGGCGAAGCGCCCTGTTTGGTCTATCAGTTCATGCAAAACGGTTCGCTCGAGGATCGACTGCTCTTGAGGCAAAAAACAGCGCCCCTCAGTTGGATGCAGAGACACGAAATTGCGAAGGGCACGGCACGCGGCTTGCAATACTTGCATACGATCGGTGAGAAGCCCCTCATCCACGGGGACATCAAGAGCGCAAATATACTTCTGCACAAAAATTTCGAGCCGAAAATCGGAGACTTCGGTCTGGCACGCGAGGGCCCCGAGAAAGAATCCATGAAGGTAATATTTCATCGCACAAACGCGACGTTTACACTTTGTAGTTCCACAATGTATAGAAATTAAGGGAGGTTTATACTTTGTTCGGCAAAACAAAAATCATTTTTCACCAATTTTTTATGCGAAAACTATGAAATATAGAATGTTGAAACTTGGTATGTTTGCTGAGCGGTCTTTGTTGAACGTGATGATATTTTTTAAAGTTTGTCAAAACATGGTACTGGGAGCCGGAGGAGCCCCGTACGTCGGTGCGCCGGCAATCATATTCTTTGCTTGCCGAAGTCCTAAGTCCCGAACAGGCAATCTGAAGCAAAAAGATCGAACATATTTTTACTTTGTACAATATTGTGTATAAGTCGAACTAGAATCAAAAAGAAACATTGAAAAAAAAAATAGTGCGCGATCAAAGGGGAAGTTTAGTATTTTACCAAAAAAAAAATTGCAATGTTGATACAGCAAACAACAAAAATTGTTGGCCAAACAAAATAGAAACCCCCCTGAATGGAATTCTCGAAAATTTGCCGAGCGTTTATAATCCGAACAATGTTCTTCGCGGGGAAACAAATATATGTTCTTTTTTCCGTAGGTGAGCAAAGTTCACGGTACAAGGCCCTACTTGCCGGAAGAATTCCTCCGCGGCAAGAGTTTGTCTACGAAGATAGACACTTACAGCTACGGTATCGTGCTGTTCGAATTGGCCACCGGTCTGCCGGCGTACGACGAGTCGAGGCCGAAGTATCGCTTCCTGAAGGACTTCGTTGACAACTTGACCGATCGGGATCTGCCTCGACTCGTCGATAAGAAAGCTGGACGAGAATCCGAAGAAGTTTATCCGAACCTGATCGTCCTTGGGAAATGGTGCTCGAACAGGTTGGCAAAAGATCGACCGGAGATGGAGCTCGTTTTTCGCAAACTCCAAGATCTTGGATAGACAGCTTTTGCATTTCTCTGCAAATGTGACGATATACGTATGAAACAAAACCGTACACGCATTTTTGTTTGAACTATTTTTGTATAGCTCGAAGACCAAGATCTTTTTAAGATTGGAAGTCTCACGAATATTTTTGTACATTAGAGAAATAAGAGAATGTTCAACATGTGAAAACAATAAAGGAGAAAGCTTGGTGAACATGTTCATTCCACGTGTAAGAATATTTGTTTCTGTGACCTTTGTGTAATGGTAAAGATGGCAAAAAATGGAATGGTAAAGACGGTCCGTTCGGAACGAGAAAAAAATTCAACACGATACTATCATATCGAAAGAAAGAAAATGAACGATTCTTAAGGGGTCGTCTCACTTTAGACGCTAAAAAGGCTATTTTCGTGAATTTTTTTGACAGGTTTATATTATAGATATTGATATAAAAGTTGTTACACTTAATCAATACATTTTCGAAATACGCAAATAAAAAATTATTCACGTCACTATTTATAGACGAAAATGGTAATTAAAAAAGTCCTAAAAAATTGTAGGTCTGCGCTGTTAATGAAATCTCGGAGATGGATCATCCAAAACCAAAAAATCAAACGGTTTTAGATTCAGGATGTTAATGGCTATAGCGCATATCATGCGATTTTTGATATATGCAAAAATAACAAAGTGGCGGACTTTTTTCGAAAAAAAAAAAACGTTTTTTAGCCGTTTTTGCCGAAAAAATAGTAAATATCAAAATTTAAAAAAATCCTTCATATGCACTATAGGTACAGTTGTAAAGAATATGTGGTTGACATTTCATAAGGATCGGTTCAGTAGTTTTGAAGATTTTATCAACAAGACGTCGAAAAACATTGTTCTGAGAAAAACGCGTTTAAAGTTTGTTTGAGTTACATAAATAATTTTAAAAATGTTTTCGTGGATTTCGAAAGTCTATTTATTAAGTGTAGCAACTTTTATATCAATATCTATAGTATAAACCGATCCAGGAAATTCATGAAAATAGCCCTTTTTAGCATCTAAAGTGAGAAGACCCCTTAAGGAAGGTCATGTGTTTCATCAATTGATGGCAAGGAGGGAAATGTAGCGGAATCGGAAAATCGATTTTTTAAACGTAAAATGTTAGTTAAACGTCTTACGAATACGGTGGTAAAGTTTGAAATCGAAATTCGTAGCCGTTCCGAAGTTATTGCTTGGAGCGTGATTCACCTCAGCCCTTAGCCGGGCCGCGCTGCAAACTTTCAACGCGTTTTTCTCATAACTACATGTTTTATGTTTATGGGAAACAACTTTAAAACGAATCAACCGATCATGCTAAAATTGTACACACAACTCAATAACAATATTACCGTGAACTTATACCTACTTGTCCGTGAAGGTCACTCAGAAAAATTACTTTTTTATTGCAAAAATAAGGAAAATTTTGTGTAAATTTTTAATTTTTATTCTGAAGCATCCATTTTTTTCCACTTTTTAAATGTTTCTTAGGTATAAGTTGAGCATTTGGATGTTAAAATACGAAAAATTCTTGGCTCATATTTTTCGCATCAATATTAAAGTCGTTGGATTCCCCGAAAACGGAAAACTGAAGCAAACAAGACCACGTCATAACGTCGCCATTTTACAATATCTTTTGATGAAAAAAGTCTACTTAAACAGTTTAATTTTGTGAAAAATTGTACCTGAAGCTTCATGAATGTAAGACGTTTTGTCTCTTTCCCAAAAAGCGATCAAAATTGGCTATTTTTCATCTACATGTATGCCCCCTTAAAGGAAACTGATCCATTTCAGACGTAGATGCAGGCAATAAACATTCAACTTCGAAGTTTCCGAAAGTCTCACTACAGCGTTTACGAGAAATAAGTATTAAAACCTCGATTATTTGACGCAGTTTCTTGGGAAAAATTGCGAATTGGACTGGAATTTTATAGTCAATCGGCGCAGTCAATATGTCAGCGAAAAAATATTAAGTGCGGCTAAATTCACGACTTTTAATAAGAAACTGCCAAATTGTTTAGATTTTAATCATTTTTTTCGCGTGAACGATGTAGTAGAACCGATTGAAACTTCAAAGTTTAACTTCCATTGGATTACGTTAAAAAAAAGTTAGTATCCTTTTACAGTCATTGTCGAGAGCGGCTGAATGGCAAAAAAAGCAATACTCGTGAACTGACGCAAAAACAGTATCACAGGAGTAACAAAATTACACAGCACGAGCACAAACCGACAAAAAATTTCCGTACGCGGAACTTGTAATTTTCTGACATAATCATTCGGAGCTGCAATTTTTCCAACCCGATTTCTCGAATTGTTTACTCGAAGCTCATTTGAAAATAAAAACTCCTACAAAATCGTAATACGTTTACGAAAAAAAAAATTTATTTCCATTATCAACATTTTTCTGTCCTTTTCGTTGGACCCTGGTGTCGAGGCTGATACATAATTAACATACGTATTTTTTGCCCCAGTTTTTTTCGCTTCAACACCATTATATACTGTACAATCGTCAATGTCGATTTTAATATCGCAGACCTTGGGTTAACCGATCGAACAGGTTTAATTGGGCGTGAAGTCAGTTTCAAAGTTATAGTCGTCTCCGGCAGAAAGGTTGAAGTCCCCCAATTGGTCGGCCAACTTGGTAGCTTCTTTTTCTACAAGGCAACGAAAAATGTATAAGTATCAACACGCATTTTACGTCGCAGATGAGTTTTCGATACTAACCTCTTCGAACTTTATCTTTCTTTTCCTTTTTGAACGCTAGTTTGTTCAATTGATTCAATTTCTGATTGCCCTCGATCAGAAACAGCGGTTCGACCTTCTTCTTTCGCTGGCCTTTCGATTCCTTCTTCGCTTGATCGGCCATCTTTTTTCTCTTCTCATTCATCTCCTGGAGCTTGAATTCTTGCTGCAAAGGCATAATCGATCGTCATGGATGACTTTCATCGTCAATTTATTCGTTGAAATTCTTATTATTTTCTTCCACACAACGCGCAATGAGATTAAGGGGCTACATCTATCTAGGTGGGTCAAAAGCTTGCATTTTCCGAAAATATTCGATAATATGAACTTTTAGCTATATTTCCTTAAAATTTTATTAAAATATTGCTAAAACTGTAGCAGCGGTAGCAGCACTATACTCCAAACTTTAAACGCGTTTTTATCGGAACACTGTTCTTAAAGTCGGTGGACATGATATCTCGAGAACCACTTGATGGATTGTTTCCAAATTTGCAGGAGATACGATGAAAAACATTTAAACGTCTTTAACGATCTCACTTTTTTTTAAATTGATCTTCATTTTTAATAGTTACGTAAAAATGACGACTTTTTTCATAGATTTTACATGCTCGAGTTTCAATTCGTCGGCACGTTGTTAAAAAAATTATTTAAAAAATCGACGATCGTCAACGACTCGTATTTATTGTTAATTTGAATAACCCGAGTTGGCATTGGTTTGGTATTGACAAAAATGTCATCATCTGCCGGCGGCCATGTTTTTGTTGTTTTTCTGTATTTTTTGGTGATTTTTTCAAAGGTTCCCAATATATGTACCTTAGTGTTTGAAAAATTATTTTCTTTTTCACCAACCGTTCCCCAGAAAGAAAAATCGAAATTCGGCCATTTTTTTCGGGTCTCTAGGTAGATGTAGCCCCTTAACACAGGCAAAATCGAGCATGAAGCGTACCTTCTTCTTGTCAACGTCCATTGCGCTCTCAACCGGACCAGTGCTCTCAATCACAAGCGGATCGACTCCGGCAACGTTGAATTTCGTCGCCGAAGCCTCCACGTCGTCCAGCATCATTTTCTCCGTAGCCGCGAAGTTTTCGATGTTGAATTCCTCGGCAACTTTCGTGACGATCTCCGCGGACACTTGGCAAGGTGGGCTCTCGGGTGGTACCGTGTAATATCTTATTTTGCCGGAATTCCAATCGTTGATGACGCTTCTGGCTGCAGCTACGAGATCGGGTACACCGCCTCTCTTGAACATGCCCATTCTTTCGGCTTTCTTGGCGAAGAATTCGTCGGTTGTCGAGTACTCGTTCATGTCGTAAAGTTCCATGATCTGTTGTTTCGATATTCTCTTGAGAATGGCGTTCGCCGGTGTGAAGGGATCCTTGAGAGCTTGTATCTTGACCGCATTTTTGAGCGCAACGGAGGAATCATCGGGATTGTCGGAGCTCGCGAATACGATACCGGGCGAATCGAGCAATTTTATTTTCGAGTCGAGCTGCACAGCTTGCATAGTTCTCGTTATACCGGGTGTACTACCAACGTGGCAAGCTTTGCTTCTCTTCAAGGAATTGATTATACTGGATTTGCCGACATTCGGTAGACCCACGACGCCCACTCTTATGCTGGTCTTGACGGTGCCGCTGTTGCGACAATAGTTCGCGAGAAGGGACAACAATAGCTCGGCGCCGAAGCAAGCGCCGCTCTGTATCATTTCGGACTTCTTGAGGCCCAGCCTTCGTCTACCGAGGCGCTTCGATTGATCCTGCGTCGAAGCCTTGAACGCAACCGCCGGTAGACTAGCTCGCAAATATTTCAGCCACTCGTCGAGATTCTCACGGGGCACGAGATCCGCTTTGTTCAGAACCAGCACCAAACGCTTGTTGCCTGGCGCCGATTGTACCGCCTCCTCGACTTGCTTACAGCGCGTACCCAGAGGATCGCGAGCATCCACCACTTCGAGTATCACGTCCGCCGAGTCCAGAACTTTCTTGAACTCTTTGTAATATGTCTTGAGGGAATTCTCCTCCTTGCTGAGAGCCGTTTTTAGCGGATCCTTGACGGGACCCGGCGCCGTCGCCTCGTGTCTCAACTGCTTATTTTCGGCATTCGCGACCAGATCCTCCAGACCCTTCGCCTGCTTCTCCTTTTTTCTCTCCTTTGCCGCATCGCGCAACTTTTGCTTCTCGGCCTCGTTCTGCTTCTTCATCACCTCTACTTCCTTCAATATGTCCTCTTTGAAGGGACATTGGTTCGGTATTTGCATCAACTTTGCCTTCTCTGCAAAAAAGTTGCTTTTAATACAAGGCCAGGCATCTGAATTTGAATTGAAACAAAAAATACTTTACGCTATCAGTAATTGAAATGAACTCGAAAAACTCCGAAAATTCGTAAATACGAAGTACATCAATTTAAAAAAAAGTAATAAAATAGCAATAAAATTAAAATGAAAAGTGATAAAAGCGATGAAATTTCAAAAAAGTACAAAAAAATGATTATTTTAAAATAAATTGCGTACAAAATCAGTTATTGTTAAATAATTTTCGTAAACAATTAATCGTTATTAAATAAATTTAGTAAAGTTAATAATGCAAGTCAATTCAATATAATTGCGTCAATTTGACAACATAACCTCACAATGCCACGTAAAGATACATACTCTTGGGATTTTTTTTTGCTTCCTTGCGCAATTTTCTGTTGTGTTCCCGTACTTTTTTCTCGATCTTGTACCTCTGACGCGCCTGGATCCTCTTGCTTGGTTTTTCTGCGGATTATACGTACGATTTTAATACCAAACACAAGACGCTGGCGAGTAAACATAACCTCTCCGAAAGCACGCGGTGATTTTTCTAATTGTTAACCGGGAATACCTACTCAAACAAAATTTGGCCATGGTTTCTTTGATGGGTAAGTAGAAAACTGATAATTAATCAATCTTCGCAATATTACTCGTAAAAATATCCTTTCGAGGCCTAAATCACGTGCGATCTGCGAGATTCACCGACACAAGTGTAAGCATGGACCGACGAAGTCGGACTTGACCGCGAAGTCAGGCTCGTATACTAGAAGCCCGAGCCCAGTTCTTACAGCCGTGGGTGGGAGAAAAGTTTTTCTACAACCAGACGGCCGCTTGGCGTCGCCACCAATTGGCTCACGGTACGAAATGAGCTGCGTGCGAGGAACGAATAAACGTGTTACACAACATAATCAGGAAGTCAGACGTCTGACGTCTTTGCTTGTACTCTTGGCTCACCATTGTTTTGCCTCGTTTTCAAAAACTCGCGAATCAAACCGCTACCGAAATTGAAAATCGCGCGAATATATACGCGTGCAAAATTGACCCTTTTTTCGAAAACGAACATTTCGGTAATTAAATAACGCGGAGTATCCTACGCGATAAAATTGAATAACGTTAAAAGATGTACGAGGATACGCACAGGAAATTTCTACAAATGATAATACACGCCGGCATAATGTCCGAGTACGAAATTAAACAAACCGCAGCAAAGATATTCGGTAAGATCGAAAGAAATTTGTTTATTGTCGCGTCATTCGATGCTCTTCGTGCTTATCTTTCTTTAATTTTTTACGAATTCTGCCGCGAATTCTTTTTCAGACTACGACAGTAGTGCCTCGTATCACATCGCCACTATAAACGTGCAACTCGAGCCTTTTGCCATGATGATCAAATCGGGCTGCAGCGAATTCACCGGCGAACAGTACTACACGCTCATGAGCACTACAGTGGACGCCGTTACGAAATTTCAGACAGAATTCACGCAGGCCCAATTGGAATTGCTCAGGAAAGTGTTCGCTGAAATACTCGCATCGCCGGATGGCAACGCTTCGAGCATAGTCTGCCTCAATTTCTGCCAGAGCATGGAGAACCGTTACAGTATGATGGATGCGGAACAGTTCTTGAAATCGACCGTTCAACGCAAGTGGTTGGATTTCAAAGTTAGCCAAAGGACTTTTTACTCGTCAATCTTGCGCTAGTCGGTCTCGAGAAGACTCTTATTGCACGGAACCACATGAACTTTTTATGTTTTTCACTGTTACTTTGCGAAAGTTTGTGATGGTTGCGAAAGTTTGTTATTTCTACACAAAATGTGTAGAATGTTGACCCGAAACTGAATATTGATTTAGAAATTCAATTAAATTATGTTTCATACATGAATAAGGAGCAGAAAAAAATGTCTTACCCTGTGGGATTGTCTAAAGCTCATTGAGTAGAGTACAAATACATTTTTTTTCATTTTTACCTCAAAAATAAAGAAATGGGGGGCTGTCAAAGTTGTCAGGTTTAGACCATTTTTGTTACGGGTCTATCGCAAAAACTAAACTAGTTACGAATTTGGAGTTTTCTTTAAAAAGCTGAGAAAAACCAACGAGGATTTTTTTTTTCGTTAACACATACGCAGAATGTGAACCGAGAACAAGTGAGAAATGTTGAAAATCTATGAAATGGTACGCTTTCAAACAAAACAATTGAATTTTTCGAAAAAAATGGCTACATTTGCAATACAAAGTAGCCATTTGTATTGCAAATTTAGAAAGATTTATAACAAATTTAATTAGAATAGGTCGATTAGTTTTTTTAACTATACGTTACGCCAGTTACAATACTACAGTTTGCCGAATTCAAATTCTTTTCGCACATTTCGCCTACAAAAGTCCTTAACCATTTTTTCAAATATTTATTTAGCAATGTACATTACAAATTTATAAAAAAAAGATCGCCTATAATAATAAAAATATGGAAAATAAAATGTAAAATGGAACGATGCGAACTTCAACACGATACGCCAGTTTTGAAACTGCAGTTTAGAAGACCGTGCCATACCACCCCCATTTATGAAGATGAATAAAAAAAAATTTTAAACCACGTAACAACCATAAGTAGTAATAAAACACCCCAACAAGGAACATCACTCAAGTGTCCGCCTTCGATTTGGTTGAACCGCAAACATGTGATAAAGCTCTGAAAACTATGAGACACGTATTTTTTTTATCTGCGGATAAACGCTTTTAAGGGGGGAAACGACTCCTTAAAGGAAGGCGTGTCAACCCTTAATTTAATTTTTTCTCCATTTTTCTATAGTGATTTTTTCATCGCTTCACATTAGAAGAATTTTGGTTTTTGTTTCATTTAGGTCGGTGGACTGCTTGTCGGTGGAAAAATGCAAAACCACCCCTCGACACGTCTTTCATTGAGAGATGGTTTCCCCCTTAAAACTGTTTTTCCGCATATAAGAAAAAAAATACGTGTCTAATAGTTCTCAATGGCTTATGACATAATTGAGTTTCAACAAAATCGACAGCGCACCCTTAAGTGATGTTCCTTGCAAGTCTCAAAAATGGTGAAGAAAGCTTTATTTTTTTTTAAATCATGAAAATCAGCAACTCTGTTTCTCGCCTCAAGGTATCCTTAATAGAATGTTCAACTAGAAGACTTAAATATACAAGCTTACCTGATACCTACAATTCAAAACAAACACGAGTGAACAGTGCAATGGATTATCTCGCTATTTTTCTTTCGAAGGAAGGATTCTACTACATGGGCGTAAGAAGTATCATAGAACTGATGCCGTACTTCAGGTCGACTCATCAAGAAGGATTCAACAATTGTCCGCTGTGCAAACTCGTCGTTTTCCACGTAAGACATTGAGGATTCATCTCAATAAAAACATAAACCCTGCATTCCTCTATGGAATCGCAACTTTGAAATTGGGATCAGCGAAACTCGGAGAAAATATTGGATTTTCCGCTCCGAATGCTCTATCAATCCTGACACATCTAGCAATCGACATATCCCCAGGAAAGAATTTAAAGATGGCTCCTCCATGCAAAAAAAAACGTTTCGTCAGAATTTTTTCGGCAACAGCCAAAATTTTCAAGGCGAGAAATCCCTTTAGGAGCGTGAAAAATAGGTATTTTTCGGGAATTTTTTTAGAGGGGATAAAATAATCTGATCATTTTCAAATTTGGACATGAGTTTATTATTTACTTTTAGAGTTTATTAGAGTTTATTTTTTTAGAGTTTATTAGTTCATTACTGTCAAGTTGAATTTTTTTTTTTGGGATGACCAACAAAATGGCGGCGTTATTAAGGGTCTTCGGACGCCTGTTTTCCGTGACATCGAAAAGTGCTGCAGTCGTGACTCTTTTTCTGTTGATCTGATAAAGATTTATGGGTATCATTCTTTTACTGACATATTGAGGGGAAGGATATACCTAAAAAATGATGAAAAAGTGCAAAATTGAAAATTTGGGAGCCTTTTTACTCCAAAGTTCGAATTTTCGACATATTTGACCTCAAAAAATTATTTATTTGCACGCTACCTTTCAAACTTTAGGTATATCCTTCCGATAATATTACTGAGAGTAACCTCTGAAAATTTCATCCAAATCAGTCGATAACTTTTTGAGCTACAACACAGGTAACTTTTTGAGCTACAACAGTTTTCGAAAAAGTAGTTTCGAGATAATCGCGTTTAAGGTTTACTCGCTACCTGACCGCATGCTGTCCCCGCGCTCTAGACTATATGCGATAACTCCGCAAATATTCAATATTTCGAGTTTTCCTTTGGTCAGTATATTCTTTGGGTATCATACTTTCGAAATACGTTTTAAAAAATCGATTTTTTGAAAATTCTAAAGGGATTTCTCGCCTTAAAGTATTCTACACAGAAATTCGTACGCGTGTTCGAACTAGGCGTCCTTGTCTCAAACAGATTTTATTGGCAACTTTTTCGCTCAAATCGTATAAAGATAGTTATTTTTTTAACGTTCCGCATGGTCTACATTTCCTTATGCATTGCGTACATTGTCGGATAACGTGGAACACGTAGTTGGATCCAAAAGTACACTTCGTAAAGAATCGCCTCGATATTTCCTAACACCATCGGCCTCTTCCAGGGTCGACGTTGCGAGCAGTGCCAGGTAGTCGCGCATCTCTACTGTCTCGCAACTTTCGCGAAAATCCAAAATCCCCTGACATGCACCAACTGCAACGGCGTTTTGTCATCGGAAGATTTGCCAGGTACGTTCTCTCCGAAGCGGAAAAAAGTCTTTTATACCGTCAGTTCGAGGGAAGGCGCGTGCACGATTATTTCGATTACAGATGTGCCGGAACCAGCGACGGATCTCGAGGAGACAACTGGGATGGACGCGGGACCCAGCCAGAAGCGAATGAAACGATCGTCGCAGTTCCGAACCGATCGTTGAAGTTCAGGTACGAGAAAGCCATGCTAGTAAAAATTCACGAACTTTGTCTCGTGTCGTCAAACTTTTGCCTCAAGTACTTGAGGCCAGCTTCGATTTTCCCGACATCCAAATTTGCCGTTGAGCTGGATGACGATTCGTTGGGAATTTCCGTCTCGCTGTTGCTCGCCGGGTCAGCGGTGAAGTTCCGTGTCGGAGGAAATTGTACGAAATTCGGTAGGGGAATATCGGCAAAGGCGTTGATGTGATCGTTGTCGATGAGTCTGGGACCGCAATTGTTTGCCGGAAGGGTGAAAGAATCGTTGATCGAAGGTGGTGGCACGGGACCGATCACGACAGAGTCCTCGCTGTCGGTAGAATCCTCCGCTTGATCAACGAGTACGTCAATCTCGGGATCCACGCAATTGGCTATTTTGGCAAGTGGAGGAACCGTCGTGGGTGGTGGAATAGCAAAATTGACGATAGATGGCGGTGGTGCTGATCGGTCGAACGATACGGGCGTTCCAGCTACGACGCTCATTGGTTGAGGTACGAAAGAATTTATGAACGTCCGTGGTGGAAGTGGTCCAACGATGTCCTCGTCATCTTCGACTGTGTCGTTCGTATCGAAATTTTCGTCCGGCTTCGAGGAATCTTCCGTCCTCGTTTCTTTCGTCTTCTCGTCCTCCCGTTTCTCCTTCCGGTCGTTGTCGTCCACGTTCGACGGTCCCTGAGTTTCCCAGAGATCCGTAGGCTCGGGCGCCGTGGAATGAATCCTCAGTGGATCTTTCGCGTCGTCGTCCCTCGTCGTTATCCTCTTATCGCGAGTGGCCGCGAGGCAATCGCCGCGACGGAAATTCTCGTAAACCGGCGCGAATTCACCAAGTCGATCCTTCCGACGCTTGTAGACCCACTCTTCTTGCGACATCTCTTGCCACTTGGGTCTCTTGCCGAGAAGTTCACCGAAAGCTTTGATCTTGTCCTCGACGCGTACGAGACTGTTGTCGACGTTGCTGTCGCGCGACTTGGCCTTGTTCGCCGCTGCCTCCATGGCTTCCGGGCTCGTTTCCTCCTCCGGTGCTTCGCTCGAGTTTCGAGATTTAACCTTGGCCCTCAGCGCCTCCTCTTCTTCCTCCGTCAAATCGGCGGAGAGGCCAGACCTGACGCGTCGTCTGATCGTTGCCGCTCTCAGTCTGTTCAACTCCATTTTGCTCTTCAAATCTCGAACCTCCTGGGACTCCTTCTGTCTTTGCTCCGTCTCCTTTCGCAATTTCGCCAAATTTTCCTGCTGCCTCGCACGCTCTTCCTCGTTCTGCGAGAAAGCGTAGTAACCCGTGCCGTGCGTTCTCGCCTCGTCGAACAAAACATCCTGATAGTGAATGTCCGTTTTGTCCACTAGTTTTCGCATTTGCTCCTCCCACTTTTTCCGCATCGTCTCGATCTCCGGCTCTTTCTCAATGGTGGGATAAATGGGTAGCGAGGCTTTTTCCGTCGCAACTTCATCATGGAGAGGCTCTTTGGATATGTCGCGCATCACCAAATTGTCCTTCTCTCGCATCTTCGGCAGATCTCGTCTCAGGCACTTTCTGGTGCGACCGAAACAGTCTTGGTACTCTACCCAGTCGTCTTCCGGATCGGAATTCGCGTCTTCGTAATCCTCCTCACGATAAACTTCGTCCTCCGACTCGTCAGACTTGTTCGCAAAGTCCACCAGGTAATTGTGCGTTTCGTCGCCAATACCGCTGCCGCATTTCTTCAATTTTTCGTACAACATCGATTTAGCCTCGAGCATGATTCTCGATTTCTTGAGAGTAGCTACGTCCTCGATTTCCGTGTAGAGTGGCTCCTTCTTCGATCCCTTCTCTTTGATTTTTTTCATCTTCGTCTTTGGCTTCGTTACCTTCGGCTGGCCGTCTTCCTTGGCCTTTGCGTCCTTAATCTCCGTCTGCTTTCTCAGCAATTCGGCCTTCAGACCAACCAGTGATGAAAAGTTGACGTTTATCTTCTTCGACGTATTCATCGTGCGATGATTATTCGTCTCTGGATGTTGATCGCTCTCTTCTGCCTCTCGGCAAACGTAATACGCACGAAAAAGTGAGGTTATGTCACTCTAAACTGTACGATTTGGTTCGAATGCACGCGAAATAAAAGGTCGTTCGATCCACGTGCTCTTCAAAATGACATTCGTCAACATCGTAAATGTAATGATCGATATTGTTGCAATTTCAGAGCGCTGCCGTCGACTAACCGACTCTCGTCTGACATCGAAGCGAACCAAGCGGAACTTTGAGGTTGGAAAGGACGATCTGGAACAGCTGATCGGGGGGGATACACAAGCTCAACCGTATATGGATATAGTTCCGCTTTTTCGAACTGTTTAGAAAAACGGATATTTAAAGCATTTAATTGACACTGTTGTTGCGTCTATTTTTTTACGTCCTGTATTTATAAAAGATAAATTGTAGTTTGAAAATCGTGCCGCCTCGTCAAATTCCTTTTTTACCGAGCTCTCGAAATAATCGTACATGGGGTGACCTTGAAAATTCCTCGGCGTTCAATCATTTTATTCCCACGGATAGGTTCGGCTTTTGGAAGTTCTGACCATTACACATTAGCGGTGTAGGTCGGAAGTTTTATTGTAACAAGCAAAGATTTTCCTCCGCTTGGCTGGAAAATCAAACAAAGAACGACGTACCAACATCTTCCGCAAAAAGAATCGGCATTATTTTGCGGGAGCACGCGAAGATTTGTTTCGTGACTCAGAAGAAATGCGTCAAGAATGGTTTTTCTCTTTCGTGACGAAAATTGCTCTCGTACAACATTCGGCACGGATTTATTATATCGAAGCGAATAAGTGAAATCGGAAAACGCACCGTACGCCCGACTTTCTCGTTAGTTTCGTCGCGCGAAAACGCTTCGATCTTTTGCCACCACGTAACACTACATTCCCGTTAAATATATAGCGTTATAAATAATTATTTACATTCAACCGTCTTATAGGTATTGCGTTCATTCATAGAACTTCGAGGTCGCAGTGTCGAATTTCGGGATGATTTTTCTTTAGCTTCAACTCGATCCTGTCGATTTCACCACCCATCATGTCGACAATGTTCTCGCCGTGTTTCAGGAAAAACGATTCGAGCTCGTCTATGTTCTTCATATTCTTCACTTCCTGCAACGAATTTAACGAGTAATTGGTGAGTAAAACGCGACTCACTTCGCCAAACGACTGAGATCAACGAAGAATTGAGTATTTTATACTCTTTTGTTGATAAGACACATTCAATGGGAAAGAAAATTGGAGAGACCAACAAACCTCTATCATAGCATTCAAGTCGTGCTTATCAAGGTAAGATCTCGTGAGCTCCCGCCCGTCAAAGTCCAACTCGGCTTTGTATCTTACAAGGCTGTTGCCCATATCGATTCCCTTCACGTCGTAAATCGCTCGTACCTGCGGAAAAAAAATTTGTTACAGGGGTGATCGATGATCCGAATGCTACTAGAAATATGTTTACTGTTAATGGGCTACATCTACCTCGGTGGGTAAAAAAAATGGAGCTATAATCCCTGAAAATTTTATTGAAATATTCCTAAAATTGAACGAGCTACAGCTTTAAACAGTCGGCCGGCCGAGAGGTAGCAGCACCATATTTCAAACTTTAAGGGGCTATAACAGTGTGACACTTTAGAAAAATCGATTTTTTTTGCCTTTTTTGATAGTTCATACTTTTAAGAATATCCTGTAAAAATTCCAAGGCCGTATCCCTAATCATTTTATCTTGCAAAAATCGATAGTTAAATCTTCAAACGCGTTTTTCTCGAAATGAAATTTTCCAAATTTGCTGACATTGTAACTCAAAGAGCAATTATCCGATTGACTTGAAATTTCAACTGAGTTTTCTTGAACGTATTCACTCTACAATGACGTAGGATATTTTTAATTGGATGGAAATTGACGATTTGGCATTCAAAAAAACGACCATTTTATAGGCAAGAAAACATTTTTTTTATAACTACGCCATTTTGTTAGATTTTGATATTTTTCGAAAATCCTACGTCATTGTACAGGAAATACCTTCGAGTTTAACGACATTTCTTCCTATTTCGGTTTCAGCTACTCAATGGGCCGTAATCATGTCAGCAGTGGAGGAACTTTTTTTTGGCGCCTCCGAAGGCAGCGCACAAGTCGCTTGGATCTCAATATTTTTCTATGAAAAAATTATGTAATATAGGTCAAATATAGCCAAATATATTCTTAATTTTCCGAAATACTTAATTGAGTACTTTTCTTCCGGAATTTTTTCGAAAATCACCCAAATTTTCAGCGTTCACACTGGTGTAGCCCCTTAAACGTTTCTCGAAACACTGTTTTAGAAGTCGGTCGATATATTCCGAGAACCACTCGATGGATTGTTTCCAAAGTTACGGGAGATACGATGAAAAACATTTAACAAAAATCGATCTTCATTGTTTAATAGTTACGTATAAATGACTACTTTTTCCATAGATTTTGTATGCTCGAGTTTCAATTCATCACCGCGTAGTTAAAAAAAATAATTTTAAAAACCGACGATCATTAACGACTCGTATTCGTTGTTAACTTGAATAGCCCGTTTGGTTTTTAGATTTCGTATGGACCGTTTAAGCTGGAGTGTCCACCCCATATGGCGAAAAAAAATTTCATCAGCGGCCATGTGCTTGATATTTTTAAATAATTTTTTGTGATTTTTTTAAAGCCTCAATATATGTACCTTTCTGTTAAAAAAGAATGCGTTTATTTTTCACCAACCGTTTAGACTAATCGAATATTCCGCTTATCTGATAAGGTATTGTTGATTGATAATACAGTAGGATAATTAAAAAAGTAAATAACAGTGTCTGAAAGTACAACGTGACATGGCTATGTGATTTCTGAGCCACAATGGAAGTACTTACATACATTTTTTACTCCCAATACTCTCGTCAGCAAGAAATTCAAAATCGACTCTTTCGGATTGGCTACGGCCTTGTCAACGTACGACAATTCAATAATTTGTATGGAATGATTGAAAAAAAGATGATCCCGTATGAAATATACCATTATATCAGACTCGAGTTCGGCATTGATCCTGTCCAGGTCTTCCTGCGGTATACTTCGTCCAATGAGAGCCGCGACATTCGTATAAATGATGAAAGAAGCGACGCCACCGAGCAGGCCTCCAACGAGGAGAGAACCGATCGCGTCGAAGGCAGGATTCCCGAGCAGGGAGGTAAGGCCCATGCAACTTGCGGCGAGTGTTACGCCGATAACGGCAGCCAAATCTTCCATAAGGACGACGTTCACCGACGGGTCTTGTCCCGAAAGAACGTAGTCTCTGAACCTTTCGCGCTTCTGCTCGGCGCCCTTTTTTATCGAATTTATCGCCACGAGGAGAGTAGCACCCTCGGATACGAGGGAACCGGCGAGTATGAAGTAAGCCCAGTAGAAAGAATCCACGGGATTGGGAAACAGAAGCCCGTGAATGCCGTGATACATCGAGAGGCCTGTTCCCACGCAAAATATCCCGACTCCGGATATGAGCGATGAAACGTATTTCATGTTTGTATAGCCGTAAGGATGATCCTGATCTGGATTCTACGAGGCATCGTCGATTCGTGATTAATGCTGGCAATTATTTTGCCCGAGCGAAGCTTACATCGTTGGAATGCAACGAAAATTCCTTCGTTATTTACATTTCTTTGCGTTTATTATTATCCATGATTTCGGGATATTACGATATCTGTGGCCCTTAATTCTGACCACGCAGCCTTCATGTTTGACTCAACATAAGACTTTTCAAGAGCGGTAACAATCAAAATTCGACCCTCAAGGGGGTGAAACAGGGGTTGTAAAGTTTGTATAAGCCAACATATCTGTTTTATCAGATTTGCTCGAAAATTGGCGTCAATACTCTACAATACAAATAATTGAACACGTATTTCAGCATTTCCTAAAATTAGACCCTTAAGAGGGTGAAACGGGAGTGTTTACATTTGTATGAGAAAACATTTTTTGACTAGATTTACTTGAAAGTTACCAAACTTATTTTATATATAACACTATATGTTTTCCTCGCTGTTCGGTGCGTGCAGACAGTCAAGTAGTACTATTAACCCCTTAAGGGGTTACTCCCACTTGCGATTTTGAAAAAATCGATTTTTCTTTTATTGCATTTTTTTGAAGTATAAGTATCTGAGAATATGTCCTGAAAATTTCAAGTCGATCCGAACAAAATTCACTGAGATATGAGCGTTGAAAGAGAAGAATCCGCGTTGAAAGAGCGTTGAAAGAGCGTTGAAAGAGAAACTTTAAACGCGTTTTTCTCAAAATGGCATTTCTGAAGTCGGTGACCAAGATTACTCGAACACTAATGAACCGATCTTCTTGAAATATTTGCAGGCTTATTTAATACATAAAAATCTAGTCTTTAATCGTTCGATTTTTTTTTCGAAGAATAATGGCCGTTTTATAGCCAAAAAACGGCCGTTTTTTTTCGTTAAAATCGAACCATTAACTTTGACTGTCCGCCATTTTGTGAAAAATGAATCTTTTCTAAAATCCTTCGATTAAAGACTAGTTTATACTTATATTTGACTAAATCCATCCGCATTTTTTTCTTCAGATGATCCACTTCGCCGCAATGTTGGTCACCGCAAACCGTGTATATAAAAACATTATTTCATTGACGGCCATTTGCCACTAAACAATGTAATATTTTTCAATAAAAAAATTACTGAAAGTTCTTCAAGATGTGTTCTTTAAGATGGTATATTGATCGATTAAAAAAGTTTTGTAGTTTTCTTTAAAAAAATTCATGAAAAAGGCCTTTTTTGCGCTACAAGTGGGGCTAACGCCTTAACTGTGTTTGTTTGGGTTGGCATAAATACACCAAACAAGCCCAAACAAATACATGTTCAATTATTTGTATTGGAGTGTATTTATACCGAGTTTCAAGCAAATCTGACCAAAAAAGATGTCAGATTTATCATTTTAAAACCCCCGTTTCATATAAACATATAAACTTCAAAACCTCCGTTTCACCCCTATAAGGTAGAACGAGCGCGCGCTCTTGATTTCTATAGATTTTGTTCAAATTTGAACCAGACACCGTTCATATCATTATGCATGTTTGAGTGAAATTGAAGCGAATTGAGTGAACTGAAGATAATGGGTTTTAAAAGTTGCAACTTTTAACACTGCAGGGTCTGCATTGGCCGAAAGTCAGGTCACATAATTTGTCGTACCATTCTACAGTTTAGAAATTTTGAAAAAAAATTATGTTTAGATAGCAAACTAGTTAGGGACAGAGTGGAAAAAGTTTGAATTGCCTTTACTATTCAGTTTTGCTAAAAACATCCAGTAAAGACAGAATAATTCTTCGTAAAAAATATTTCTCCCCTATAATAAGACATATGGCAACACCGCAGAACAGTATTGTTCAATATTTCGAGAAAAAACAATTATCGTGTACCTAAAGTTAAAAACTTTTATCATAAAAAAATATTCGCATTATAAATTTTAATTTTTTCTATTGATTGTGTTATCTTCATTAAGAAACAAAAGTGTTCGTTCATTCATAACTAATTAAAAACTTTGTTCGATTAAAAGTTACTTCCAAATAAAAATTTGTGTTGCAGTATTATTTTAACTATGCAACCGCTTGTCTCCTAATCTTAATAGTCGACTGTTCTGAAATTCCACTCAAACGTGCATAATGATATGAACAATGTCCGGTTAAGATTTGAAGAAAATCTATAGAAGTCAAGGGCGCGCGCTCGTGCCACTTCAAGGGTCGAATTTCGATTTTTACCACTCTTGAAACGTCTTATTTTGGGTAAAATACGAAGACTGCGTGGTCAGAATTAGGGGCCACAAGTATCGTAATACTGCCCACGATTTTTTGGGCCGATTTAGACCACGGAGCTCTTAGGGCTACATCTACCTAGGCGGGTCCAAAAATTGCATTTTCCAAAAATACTTTTATTCGATAGTATCACGTTTTTATAACTATATTACCTTTTAGCTATATTTTAGCTATATTGTATTATATTCCCTGAAAATTGCATTGAAATTTTCCTAAAATCGAATGAGCTACAGATTTTACCAGTCGGCCGGGGTAGGAGCCCCATAGTTCAAATTTTAAACGCGTTTTTCTCGAAACCTTGTTTTCGTTGTGTTAAAAAAATACGTTTCCTTTTCACCAACCGTTTCCCAGATTTTTTCTAAGTAAATGTAGCCCCTTAATGAACGAAAAGAATTCGTCATGTTTTAGCCTAAATTTGCAAAAAAAATGTGGATGAATCAACGAAATTAATTTGCATCGGAATCCAACGATGCGAACTCGGATATCGTTATGCAAGGCTGTAAAACGATATTACCTGGACGGACTTGTGGATGCCATACGCTAATATCAATTGATTACAAGTATCGGCGGCCGAGTGTATGCATTCGGAGAACATACTGTGAGAGCCCGTGTACAACCAGGCGAATAACTTGAATAAAAAATTACTCGCGTTTCTGGAACAGGAAATAAACGTTTCTTTTTAAGGATGTTCGGTACGGGCGATACAATGTTGCCATGCTAAAGCATGTTAGAAACATACAAAATTTCAAAAAGTTCAGAATTTTATAAAATTTGGTGAACATGTTCCTTAGTGCCAAATTTGACAATACAAATTTTTTCAGACTTTTCTTCTGCACAGTTATCGAGTAAGTTAACACTAAAGTTCACGTGTATAAGCATAGCGTTTCCATATACATAGGTATACATTGCGGGCATAAGAAATCTGCTTTAATGCTTAATTACTCGACAAATAAGTAGAAAATTTTGAAAAAAATGTGTGTTTTCGCACTTAATGTTGAAGAACATTATCACCAAATTTGATCAATTTCTTAACATTTTCACTTGTGTACCGAAACTCCTTAGAAGAGAAGTTCTCGTCCATGCGAGACACGATTATGCTTACATTATAATCGCTGTAAGGACGACTCTTCCGGACCTGCCGAAGAGGCCCTCGTTTTCGTTCATCACTTCTGCTCTGTTGCCAATTTCCCTTCTGTAATCGCGTAATCTTCTCTTGACGGTAAACACGTCTGTAACAGTGCAGATAAGCAATTAGCATATGAAATTTCAACGGCATTGGCAAGGGGTTCCGAAAAGTTCCTTTACTTTGTTGATGAGTCTTGAGCTCCAGCTCTTTCTTCAAAAGTTCCTTAAGTAACGTTTCACGTGAGCCCCAAACTTCGAGCGCCCTACAAAATCATTAAGCCTCAAAGCGATTCGCAAATCGACGCACTTTTTTTTTCTCTCCCCAAATTTGTGTAACATTTACGAAAATCCGGGAAACAAACCGTCTTACTTAGCTTCGACGTCTTTGCGCCAGTAAACGGTGATCGGCGGCATGTACTCGTACGGCGATCTTCTCTTCGTCTTTGGCAAGCTTTCCAGGTCCGAGGGCTTCAGCATAAAGTCGGACATTGCGCGTACCGGAGTTATGAAGTTTCTCTCCAGGGATGATGCGGACAGATCGACTCTCTGCCTCTTGACTGGATTTCAAATTGCAAATAGAAAACACACTGTTTGAATAGAGTTTTTTCAAGGGGTATTATACCACGTTGGGCCAAAATATTGATGAGGCGACTGAGTTGATTCTTAACACCACTGTAGAATTTTCAAAAAAATGATTTTCTTTTATTGGCTTAAGAGATGCTTTGAACCATCTGGAATAAGAGGGAAAAAGTTCGGTACCTGTGAAAAAAGGTCTGCAGGCCTGTGTGCGAGACGTCGACCGTTTTTCTCGGAACACAAATTTTCAAAACGGTACGCAGCATAACTCTAACAATTTTCATTCTATACGCTCAAAATTTTGAGCACCTCTTTAAAATAACATTCCGAAAAGAAATACGTACGAGATTTTCCATGAGTTAATTAACAGTTAACATTATTTTTTAACAAACAATTGTCCTTTTTTTCTGTCGAAAATTGAGTTCTTGCTTTAGATGCTTGCCAATTACACAAAAGTAAATTTTTCCAAAGTCCCCTGCGTATTTCTATAGCTATACTCATGTAAATTAATAGAATTTTTTTTCCACATTCAAATTTACGACAGTTATAATGCGTGCCGCAAAGCATCTCAAATTCAAAATGCCCCGCGAGAATGCCTCCAGCGTCACTATTTTGTATAATTTTTTTATTTACATTTTTTTTGTTCACTTGAAAATATGACTGATAACATCTCTGCATATTATTATCCTCTTACTTCGCCTTCCACCAAGAAAAATCGCGAAAAATGGCTTAATTTTAGACGTTTACAGTGGCGCTACCCTTTATAGGATTAATGTACTTTATCGGAAATTTACAATTGCATTATCAAAATATACGGAGAAAAAAGTATACATTTTTCAAGCCTTTCAATAGAAAACGGCGGCTCATGGTTTTTTTTATTGGAAAATATGTACATTGCGGTATGTTTAGGAATTAAAAAAAATTAATTCGTTGATTGGAAGGGATTCAAACGCGATTATCTCGAAACATAGTTTTCAAAGTCGGTGCCAGATGTATCTCGAAAACGGCTTGTCCGATTCTGCCCAAATTTGGATACAATATTCTTCGATATTTTTTATCGTTCGCCACGTAGGATTTTTTCGAAATTTTCATTTTTGACGGAATTGCGACCGTTTTAATTCAACATTCGTTTTTCGTTCGCAATTTCCGACGATTTTGGATTGCATACACATTGCATGAAAAAGCAATGGTTCAATGAAATAAAAGACCCCTCCGTGGCGAACGAGAAAAACTATCGAAGAATTGTATCCAAATTTGGACAAAATCGGACAAGCCGTTTTCGAGATACATCGGGCACCGACTTTGAAAACTATGTTTCGAGATAATCGCGTTTGAATCGCTTCCAATCAACGAATTTATTTTTAAAAATTCCTAAACATACCTCAATGTACATATTTTCCAATAAAAAAAACCCCGGATCCAATCAAAGCATTAGTTTTTGAGATAAAAATTCCCGAGGTTCACCTGTTTTTCTCGCCCTTTACTCAGGTACGTTCCCTTAATGCGTCAGCAGTGGAACTTTCTCCACTCTTAGGATTCAAGGTCGGATCGGAATACCGGAGCTTTTCTCAATGGAGATATAAAACAATAGAGAAGTGCCAAGGATCTTGACACAATATTCATTTTTCAATAAATGATGCATACTTTCATTGCATTGCATTATCTGCGAATATTTTTTTACGAAAATGTTAATTGTAATAAGATTTTTCATTATTTCGCAAAGATCTTTAAAAAACATTAATTTTTCTATATATGACGCATACTTTCATTCGCGTTGCATTATTTTCGAATAATCTCTTTTATGAAAATGTAAATTGTGGTAGGATTTTTCACGAGGTTGAAGTTTGCATCGTTCGAATGTAATGAAAATGAATATTTCTGAATTCCTCTACTTTCTTTTGGCAGAGTTTTCCTACAAAGATCTCCCAACCATTTTTTAAGATATTTATTGTGCGATTTACGACAAAACCTATAAAAAAAGGTCTTCTATATTATTAAAAATAAGGAAAATGAAATGTAAAAAAGAGCGTTCGGTGCGTTCAAACGACGCAAACTTCAACACTACGGTTTTTCATTATTTCGCAAATATCTTTAGAAAATATTTCTTTTCAAATGAATGACGCATACTTCCATTTGTACGGAATTACAATCGAATGCTTTTTTATGAAAATATAAATTGTTATAAGATTGTTTACTGGGGAGAAATTGGTATTCCTCTTGTATACATTTACATTTAGAAACGCTTTGGTATTTTGCTCCGCGTTTAATCCTAAAAATGAGAACGATTCCGTCACCGGACGGCCATTTTTTATTAGACAAAATCCGAAAAAAATTCCCGTAACTTCAGCATAACGCTGATTCTCAACTTGGCGTTCGTCCCGCAGCCACAAACTTCTGTAATAACATTAAGAGCCGTGAAAGCCTCAAAACTAAAACCTGAAACAAATGTTCATCACTCTTTTTTCTGTGTAGTTTGAAAAACCATTGTAAATTGTAAATAAAGTTCATTCCTTTATTTCCTCCGACCAAGAACATTATGAACGCATGGTCGGTCGATTATTTCCAAACATATACTCTCGACCTTCGTCCTCTCACCCTTTTTTGCAATATTATCGTCTTTTATAGGTCCGTCATTGCCGACCTCCGTTTTGCCCCTGGCGCTACTCTTGGCCTTCTTCGCGTCGGTTTCCACCGGCCTGTCTTCAGGCTCCGGTGGTTTGACGCTCAGAATCCTCTCCTTGAGTTTTCCCAGATTTTCGCTGTTCAACTCGATGATTTTTTGCTGTAACTGCGCCTTGGGAGTCTCCTTGGCGGCGGCTGCGACTCCTTCGCTCTTGGACTTGGCCTCGCCGGACAAGCTCCGTGGCCAAATCCATCTAACGCGATCGACACTGTCGATGCTCTTTTTCGCACTGATTTTGTGATAGAAGCGCGGCGCTACGATCTTGTAACGCGCGACGAAGCGTGGTGTTATCTGAATACTGGCGTGCCGCTTCGCGAGAGCGATTCTCAATTCGTAAAGTTGATCGGTGTAGATGGATCCGGCGTTGCCACGTATGAACGTGAGAATACTGTACGAGCGGTAGAGCATTTTCGCTCGTAAGATTCGCGATGTCTGGAAATAACGCGAAAATGTATATCCACTGTGCAGGCTTTAACCTAAAAACAGGAAAATCGGGATTTTTCATCGAGAATGAGAACATCGGGGCTAATTAAATTTCTCCGTGAACAATTGACGTGTGTGATTAATCGGATAGCGCAACCAAGGGGAACAATGCGTAACAAATTAACAAAACGATTGAAAGCGCTGCGGTGATGAACAGTCAAAGGCTTGCCTCGAATATATCGTTTCAATGGAACCGCTGCATCATTCCTGTCGTTCGGGTAATAGATCTTGTACGTTCCGTCAGCGTCAACTTCGAATTACTTGTACGAGCTGTCAAGAACCATGTTGACGATGTGTCCGCAGTGTATTGTGTGGGTAATGTACATTGGCTGAACAGCACAGTGAAAAAGAGACCGCGATATATAGGACGGTAGAAAAATGGATGCACTTGTCTACTGTCGGTCTGTTTGCGCGGGGGGCGACATCTACCGAGCAATCACGAACCGGCATGACAGCGCTCTCTTAATTTTCTACGGTAAGTATGCCGGTTTGTGCTCTTCTTACCGACGGAGCAAAATCATTTTTGAAATGCATTTTTTTTCCATGCAAACAAATTCTTGATGCTTGTATTTTTATTTTGTATGCATATAGTTATGATTTTGTCTTCGAAAGTCTTTTTCTCTGTCGCGAAATCGCACTGCGTATCATTTCGCATACATATGAACGATGTATTGCCGAAATTCATTTTTAGTCGGAAAAAAATATACGACAGGGATCTTGCGACTGTTGTATCAATAAGTAACACACTATCGAGTAAACCTTTTGATAAGAGTTGAATTTTGATTTCGCGGGTTTCAATTTATGATGTCATCGTGTGATAAATGGGGTTGAAAATAAAATAGTCATAAATACAAGGGCGGATAAAATCCAATTTAGTTTGTATAGGTTCATTTTACGGTGTCGAAAATCTCTAAATCCGGGAAGAAAAGGAAGTTACCAGTCAGCCATAATACAGAAAGTTTAAAAAAACATTGCAGTTGAAAAAATGGAACTTGAAAAGTGCGTGTGTGTGTGTATATATATATATATATATATATATATATATATATATATATATATATATATATATATATATATATACAGAGTGTGTACTCTTTTCGACTGAAGAGGCACGAATGGGGCTATTAAATTGTACAATTTTCATTAAAAAATTGCCAGAATGGCAATATGCACAAATCCCCAAAAATCGACCTAGCAAAATGTCTAACGTCTGCAAATACAAATATACAAGAATGCAAGTAGTCAATAAAGCGTAAAATAAAATTAGTTATGGTTGCTCGATCTATCTCTTTATTAAAGAAAATAGATATTATTTATGATATAATAATTATTCATTCAATAAACTATGTTTTATTAATGAAAAACTGTTTGCTCACGGTGCATTTAAAAAAAAAGGAATAAAGAAATCTTCGCACTTCAAACTTCTGTTCGCTGCTTTATGACCTTTTTTTTCTGCTTGCAATTTAGCCTGAAGTTTTTCAATTTGTTATTTTGGTTCCTTCTTGTCGTCTGTATGCTTCTGTCAGTTTTTTAACGATGCCGACATCGCAGGTTCACGGAATACGGGCAGTGAACGTTTTTCTTTGCTTTCCTGCGGACAAAAATGAACATGAACACACTTTGCAATGCCTATGAGTTATTGTTGAGAGAAACGTGGTTGTAAATAAACACGTTGGTGGTAACGTTTCAAACGGACCTAACAATTTACTTAAAGCGTCTGCATATGCTTAAAATTTCGAAAATATGATTTTTTTCTGACGTAGTTCGATAGCAAAGGATCTTAAATTCAATTTGTAACGATGGTTTTGGAAAAATGTTGAAAATTTATTCAGTAACGACGATTTTTGTGAAGGGTCAGAGCACCCAGTGTGGTCCGGCGAACCGCCCCACTGCGATTTGCTCTTTTTGTTGCGTTTTTCCCGAAACTGTTTTATGAAACGGTGTAAATCGTATCTCAAAACCGTCCGATTTACATCAAATTCGGAGAGGGCATAGTTTATAACATTTTCTATCGTGTGACCGGATAACTTTTTCCATATGTTCATCCATTTGTTGATAACAAATGATTAATGTTTTTTAATGAGGTTGCAGTTTGCATCGTTGGAATGCAATGAAAATTAATATTTCTGGATTTCTTTAATTTATTTTAACAGATCTTGCGTATGAAAGTCTCTCAATCATTTTTCCAAATATTTATTTAGCGATCCGCAATATAAATCTATGAAAAAAACATTTATAATAACAAAATAGGGAAAATACAATGTGTAAAAAGGAACTTTCGATGCATTGCAACGATGCAAACTTCAGGACCATATTTTTTAATCGAAAAGCGAACTTTCTTTTACACTTTGGCATTTGTGTATTTTTGAAAATTTTACATGTACTTTTAGTATAATAATAAAACTTTCGTATGACCGGATATGAAATTTGAAAAATTAAAAAACTGCAAGTGTAAAAAAAGTACGCTTTTCGATTTGAAAAGAAAATTTGTTCAAACCGAAAAGCGAACCTTTTTACACTGCGGCATTTATGTAATCATTAAAATATCATAAAGTATCCAGTGATACGAAACTTTAATTGTTATACCAAAAGTACATATTTTATTCCAAATCACCCTAGTTGGCAGAACCACTTACACCGATTGGCCATGCAGCAACGGCGGCGCTTTGTTTAAATAATAATAACTCCATTGTTTATCAATATTTTTAAATATAAAAAAATCAAGCCTGGCAAGACTACGTGTTCATTGGTAATGGTAATGTGTTCTTGGCAAGACTATGTGACAATCACTCACCTTAGAAAAAAAAACCTGAAAATCATCATGTTTTTTGGGCCCCAGGTATATGTAGACCCCTTGAAGAACAAATCGTTACTTCTTTCATCTGTTTCCGGCTTCGAAATCCTCTTTGCATAATCTCCTCAGTTAAAAAAAAAGATTGAGCAAGATCTAACCATTCATTTACATTCGTCTGAAGTTTCCTTCTTCCTATAGCAATTTGTGCAAAACATATTTTCGAAATAGATATGCAAGTTAACCGGCTATATCTACCTAGATGGGCCAAAAAATTGCATTTTGCAAAAATATTTTTTTTGATAGTCGGCCGGGCGAGCGGTAGCAGCATCATACTTTAAACTTCAAACGCGATTTGCAAATTTCCAAAAGATACGATGAGTAACATTCAGAGGTAGATGACGATCACACTTTTAAAAAATCAATCTTCATTTTTTAATGGTTACATATAAATTATTTTTTTCATAGATTTGTATGCTCGAGTTTCAATTTATCACCAAGTTATTTTTTAAAAAATGGTTTTAAAAATCGACGATCGTGAACGACTCGTAATTAATAACTTCAATAACCCGTTTAGTTTTTAGGTTTCGGATGGACCATTTAAGCTGGAGAGCATCCACGGCCAAGAGTCGCGAAAAAATGTTCATCATCTGCCGGTGGCATGTTGTTGTTGTTTTTCTGTATTTTTTGGTAATTTTAATACAGCTCTCAATATATGTATTTCCATGTAAAAAGAAAAAGTTTCTTTTTCACCAACCATTTCCCAGCAAACAAATTCGAAATTTGGCAATTGTTTCAGGTCTCTAGGTAGACGTAGCCCCTTGCATGCAAAGTAAAGGAGGCCTGTGTGTAAAAACCATTCTCACTGAAGTAGAATGAGTTTCAGTGCCAAGTTAAAACGACTCGTTCGAAATTGCCTCTGTAAACTAGAAGTCTCAATTATTTCATTTGATACATAACTCGATTAAAAATTTAAAACTAAGATCAATGTATTAAAAACTGTTCTCATTGAATTGCTTACTATGCAGTTTCCAGCACAAGCCTCAGGTCCATAGCGGTTCGCAATATTTATCAATAATCCTCGCAGTGTGGTAATTCGGACTTTCCAATGGTCGATAAAAGCACACAGAAAGCGGACATTCCACGGACGAGTGTCGCTGAAAAATAAATATGGCTTACCGAATTATTGCAAGAGATATCTCGGATAAAAGGCAGAAACGTCATTGCACGTCAACTTACTCACCTGGCCTTGTGCGGTTTAGCCTAACCGCCTGTTCACCGCACGCCACAGTGCTCTATCGCTTATCCGCCAATTGAAGCTCCGTGTTTACCGCTGGCATGTGGAAGAGATGCTTAATTAGCTTATCTTGTGCATCGACCAGTTACGACTCGGCGATGCAACCAAGGTCGGCCACGGAACAAAGTTTGCTCTCGGCTGCGTACAGTCGTGTGACATAAACCTTGAGGAACCGAGGACGATAATTCGATTTTTCAGCCTCAATATGACAGGAAAGCGCAGAGGGACGTTTTTTCCTGAGATTTCGTCACTCGAGTCGGCAAATTGAAGGGCTCGCGCGCGTTGAGTGTCATTAACGCGCTTCGTTTGAGCGTGTACGAGAATTGTCACGAAAAATTATTCGATCGTTGCGAGAGCCGCGTACGTCCGCGACTTACCTGAAAACGAACGTGAGAACTTTGACGATCGGCACAGCCGATAATTGCGGTTAGAATCATTGGCATGTACGAAATTTCGCACGATCATCCGCCATTTTGACTCGGTCGATCGCGTTGCCTGGCAATCCGGAAGGCTATGTACGCTGTTGTCACGGTAACGCGGTCCTGCCGCTCCGAGAACGAAAAATCCCTGGATCGAGTCCTGGCCTCGTTTCGCGCGATCCTCGAAAAAGGACACGAAAACTAAAGTATCGCCGATGCGTTCGACCGAATAACCTCGAATAATCCGTACAAACGAGAACGAGAAGAGTCGACAGGCCGCCGGATAAATTGTAATTTCTACATTCGGAGCACCCAGGCAGTTGTATGCGCATAGTCGCGGAAAAAAAAAGTTCCTAGGCCCACCATACATTCGTATCACATATATACGCATGACGTACGCGAGACATCGTGTACGTCTTGCTACGAGAGCGCAAAACTCTACCGTTGCGCTATAAGTTATAGCGGAAATATATGTACGAATATCGCTTCGCGTCGCCTCGAACGAGTTGAAAGTGCAATATTGTATTCTTTCGAGTGTTTCTCGTTCGAATAATTCAATCGCGAGGCTTCGAGCGCTCAAAATCCTACGAAAATTCGCGTACAAGTGGTGTACCCTGTGCGCGTGTGTGTGGGGTCTGCGTCTATGTGTGTGTGCGTCTCGAGATCTCTGCCATGATAGATCGGAACGCGTCCTCTTTCGAGACACGAAAAAGTCAGAGTGTGTACGAGGAACATTGAAAAAACATGGGATTATTGCGCTTTGGGGAGCGGCACTTCACGGTGAGTCGGGAGATCTTCGAGTTTCGTGTTTCTCGAACGATTGCCCTCTTGGTCGGGTGCGAGAATGTTACAAAAAAACGATTGAAGAGAGAGAGAGACGGCGGGAGAGAGAGGGAGAGAGAAAGAGAGTAGAGGGAGAGAGAGAGAGAGAGATGTGATTATGGGGATGGGAGACCCAAGGGGTGTTTAGGTCGGTGTGTGTTTCTCGGGAGACCCGTCAGCGGCCATTAGCGTTCGTCGGGGGCATGGTCGCCCCAGACCTTCTCGTGTCAAATTGTCATAATAATATTTGAACTTTACGCTCTTTCGCCAAATGCCATTCTAACGCACAGTTGGAATTTAATCGTGAAAATGGTCGCAGCTGTTAATCGTAGGAAACGCCCGGACTTGGAAATTCTCGGGGATATCCTCGGAAAACCGGACGATAATGTACATTTCGACTTGTTCTTTTCTTCCTTCACTCACAAATCCGCTCGAGCGAAGCGTACATACGCGAATCCTCCGAGTTGGAAAAAAAAGCAAGCTACTCCTCTGATCGACCGATATTTCGATGATACACGAATCGCGTTGCTATTCGATCGTCCCGGAATCTCCAACATCGCGAAATGCATTCTTTTCTCTCACAGAAATTTGTTGACGAATTTGTTCTCGGACGCGTCTCTTCGCAGCAAACGTGCAGTGTGACTTTACGTTTCAATTTTTTGCAAATAAGTATCGTCTGGAATTGTTGGCTTCCATCCGAGTCGTAGCTGTCTCCAACCTAAAGATTGCAGAGTAGAACGTCCAGACGCCAAGCAAAGTTCACGAATTTGCCCATGGCGGCCAAAAAACGCGTTTCAAAAGTTTGAGCTTGTTTGGGTTTCGTTGATCTTTGACACGATCGAAGATCGTAAGACGCTCCATGCGTCTAGGGAACTTAGACACTGGAAGAGCAGAATGGATAACTTTGGAACAAAACGTCAATTGACGCTCGAGTTTCGATGGAGTATTTACAAAATTTGATCATCCGACGATTTCGCCCGTTTATCGCCTCACGGTACATTTTAACGTGAAAAGAAATCGACAGTACATTCCGCACGGAGGCTTCTTCCATCGGCGAAAATTCAGGCAACGTTTTGCTGGACCAGAGAGACAAAGTTTTGTTTTGTTTTCCAGTGAGCTGACGGATTGCAGAATGGTGGTGGATTGCCTGTCGGTCCAGGGCTCCGCTGCAGCGAGGAAGCAGGAGAGGAGAATCGGAGGAGGAGCCGTGGGCGCTAGAATGCACACGAATGGCGGCAGCGCGAGCAGCGGAGGTGGCGGAGGAGGCGGCATGACCCCTAAGGAACTCTGTGATAACGACGATTTGGCTACTTCTCTTGTTCTCGATCCGTTCTTGGGTTTTACCACGCACAAGATGAACATCAGGTAATTTTCATCGTCGCCAGCGACACTTGGCTGCGGTGAAGGACGCGAGTTACCGACCGAGTCTGGCCGGAGACATTACCGAGTCGAAAACTCAAGCTTGTAACAAAGTTTTTGCCGCCATGGAGATTGGTGAATTCTCTTGCGGATCAACGAATTTCTTCTTTGAAATGTCAAAAGTCAAATTTGAGCTGCAGGGGTCTTTTTTACCGGCAGTCGGTACAGTGGGTTGCGCACGATCGAATTATACGCAGCGAAGCGACGTTTGCGAAGAATGTGTATTTCAAAATTGTTCTCTGTACTAACGGATCAATGCTAACCGTCGATGATCGTTGGAAGCAGGTATCGACCGTTGAAAGCCAACAAGGACGATCTCCGTAAGGTCATCACCGACTTCGTACAGTCGCAAAACTACGACAACACGTACAAGAAACTGATGGGTGGCGATTGGGGCGCGCGTTTGCCTCACACAAAGTCCAAGCAGCAGCAGATCAATCTGGAGAAGCACGTGAGTATCGGCCCGTCAGAGTAACCAGTACGTGGCTTAATATTTACGACTTAGGAAAGGTTGAGTAATTTTTTGCAACGTTGTCCACCTCGTGGATACGCAATTGTCATGATTAATTTTCGCTCGTCACCTGACAGGTTTATCGTTACTTGAGGGTATTCGACAAGGACTCGGGATTCGCGCTGGAGGCTTGTTACAGGTATTCCCTCGAGGGTCAAAAAGGCGCGAAGATATGCGCGACTCGGAAATGGCTGAAGCACGATAAGATTCCGTGCCTCGTTGGCTGTATCGCGGAACTCAGTGAAAAGGCACGTTTGATGAATATGGAATTTTATTATCGCGATTTTCGCTTCGAGATACTCGGAAATATCTCTAAAAAACGCCGTGAATTCTCACTGTTGTCCTTGACGTTTGTAGGAGGAAGCTGCGCTCTTGCATCCGGGAAAAAATGACTTTTCGGTGATGTTCAGTTGCCGAAAGAACTGCGCCCAGCTTTGGCTTGGCCCGGCTGCGTTCATAAATCACGATTGCCGTGCTAATTGCAAGGTGAATATGCAACTGTTTTTTTTTAACTTTTATCGCCAATAACTTGCCGCCGTACTTGGGAATTTCGCGACCTCGCGTGAACTCCGTAATCTTTCGAGACCGCTGAAAATCTACGGTATATACAGTTAGCACTGTAGTTTTTCAGCAACGGATCCACTCGCGCCTAATTAACGTGTCTCTGCCTTACGAGCTGCAATAAAAAGTTTCGCATGTGCGACTCTTTCTTTTACAGTTCGTCGCGACGGGTCGGGATACCGCTTGCGTTAAGGTACTTCGCGACATAGAAGTCGGCGAAGAGATCACCTGCTTCTACGGCGAGGATTTCTTCGGCGATGGTAACTGTTTCTGCGAGTGCGAGACGTGCGAGAGACGCGGGACCGGTGCGTTCGCGAGCCAAAAACCCGGCGACGACCTCTCCACGGGTAAAGAATTCATTCGTTTGTATGGCTGTTACGCATATGGAAAAATGGCAATCAAGTTTGCATCGTTGGAGTGCAACGAAAATATATTCCTTTCGCATTCCCGTATTTTTATTTAAGCACATTGAAGCTACGAAAGTCGCCGAAACATTTTTGAGAATCCTTAAAACTCATAACCAAAAGTTGCGAGAAAGATTTTAGAAAATAGTAAAAATAAGGAAGAAAAAATCGAGAAAAATGTTCGATGCAAACTTCAACATCCTATGGAAAACAGGGGAAACTCAGGGAGCTTCATTCCTCGTAGAATTATGAGGGAAAAGTCAGGGAATTTTTAAAATTCTCTGGAATTTTTCCACAATTTACTTTTTGCAAGAATTACGAAAAATGAAACCGACTTGAACTAAAAACTGAAAAATAAATATTTTCGTATATTTTTAATGTTTATATTATTCTTAATTATATAAAAACAGTTGTTACAAAACATTGAAAACTTGTAACAGTAAAAATTTATTTACTCTAAAGCTCTGTACATTTCGATTTGTCGATACACAACCACACAATTATTATTGTAGATAAGTGTTTATATTTATTTTTCATTCGGCAGCGATATAAAAATGTCTGTTTATAACAAAAAACAGGTTCTGTATTTGCTTTCAATATGGGGATGTTGAATAAGTTCTCGCTGTTTTTTTTTTCGTGAAAATTAATGCTTTACTTGGAAAAAATCATTTATAATGTTTTCAAACGTTTCGTTGTTGTGTGATCAACTCCTGATTCTGCAAGTTCAGCTAGCATCTGACATGATTCTTCATGAAGTAATGCTTCCAATTTAACACATTAATAGAAATCATTTTTGAAGCGTCTAAAACAATCTCTGCATGTTGTTTCCAACAGAGCATGGTCGCCGTAAGTCTCAACAAGAATTCTGTGTGCTGCAGCTGCCTTTTTTCTTAAATAAAGTAACGCATTAAAATTCCCCGCCCTCTTTTTCTGGCACGAAATTTGACATGTTTAACACTACGAAAAAAAAGTTGTTTACACTTCGGCGAAATGACAAACTGAATTTCAAGCTTGCTTATAGTACTTTATAGATGCGTTACCATCTGATACTACACGCACGCAGATCTGATAACGCCATCTGTTGGAAAGCAGCAAGAACTTATTCAACGTTCTAATATATTTTTGTTACTTTACAGTGTTTAAATTACTTTCCAAATTTAATTTTTTTTTCGTTTCAATACTAGCTAATGCCCGGCATGCGTTGCAATGCCTTTTCAATTTTTTTGTAATTTTTTGAAGTAGCTACACTTTTACAACGATGCGCGAACGCACAGAAGACGAACAATTATCCGATACGACTCGCGCGCCACCTATTGTACGTTGATGGTACTATGTCAGAAACTCTCACGCAAATGCCAACAACTGTACAAAGTTTCATCTCAATCGAATAAACGATGCGCAAACGCATAGAAGACGAACACACAAACATTAATTTTTATCTATAAGAAGACGAAGTTTTAACATTTTCATACATTTTAGCTTAAAAACAATTAAGGCCTTAGGCCACAGTAACGGGTATAAAATCATGTGCGAATTTAACAATTTTTTTTCGTATGAAAAAGTGATTCGCTAATAAAATTATCAAGCTGTTAGATTTTTTTTTCGATTTACAAAATGGCCGACTACTAATATTTTCTTTTATCTTTTTTTTAGGCGCTCCGCAGCGTGATATTTAGCATCCACAATTTTTTACCTAGAACAAAAAACAAAAATTCTCGTCAATCTACATTAGAGTACCTAGAAAAGTATGTAGGGAATTTAAAAAATATTGTTTTATTCGAAAGTTGTAGGTATTCAAACTTAAGAAATGAATTTTCAGTGAAAAATTTCGTTATAACTGCTCATAAACTGCTCGTAAAATGAAAAGTTTTCGATTAATCAGAAATTCTGTACCTACTTCTCTGCGAAATGCAATTTGGAACATAACTTTTAAATTTTAAGTAAATCGAGTGAAAATTGTTGAAGTTATTTGTCACGCCAATTGAAAAAAAGCTGTTTCGAGAAGTTTCGAGTAGTCGGCCATTTTGTACATCGAAAAAAAAAATATATATTTTCTAACAGCTTGATATTCATACCAAATAGATGTGTAATTAATTTTATGAGTGAATCGCTTTTTCATACGAAGAAAAATTGTTAAATTCGCACATGATTTTATACCCGTTACTGTGGCCTAACCCGTTAAGTTCTACATTTGACCCCAATCTCCCTGGAATATTTTCACAACCCCTAAAACTCGTGGAATTTCTGAGTCAATAATGCGTATCAACCATCGTTTGACAAAAGCGCTCCCATTATGACCACCGTACCGCGTGATAAATGCTCAATAATCCTCGGCAGGCTATCGTCTGAGGGAAACCGACAATCGTATAAACCGTACGAAGCATCGTCAACAGCCTCCGAGTCAAGGAAGCAACAAGCACCACGCGGACGGCGCCCTGAGCGAGCGAAACGCCGTTCTCGTTGGCAACGTGGCGGTGGCGCCCCAATCTCTCAGTATGAAAGAGCTGCGTCGCAAGGGACTGACAAAGTACGACGCGGAGCTTCTAATAGCGCAAGGTTGTCGATTTTCCGACATCACCCAGCAGCAGCAGCAACGACATCAGCCAGCGAGTCCCGAAGATGGCACAAACTCATCGGGCCAGGCGGGCTCGCGATCGCATCCGTCCTCCATCGTCGGCTCGACATCGACGAGAAGCCTTCGCAACAAGCAGAACGGCAAAAACGACGGCAACATTAACAACAACAGCATTAATCACGGGAAGAGTGGACAAAGTTTGAGAGCTTCGAGGCTTCAAAAGAGAACGGAAACGAAGAAAACCCGTGCGAGCGAGGACGACAACGATACGCCGATGGTCGATACCGTCGACATCGACGGTTCCGAATCGTCGGAAACGAATCATCGGAGGGAGGATTCGGACAGAGTGGCGATGGACGAGGACAGCTCGTTTTCTTTACTGGACAAGCCGCCTCGTTTGCAGGACGATACCAAGGAGAACACCAGCGAAGCGATCCAATTCGCCGATTCACACTCGAGCGAGTCCGACCTCGTGATCTCCAACAAAGAGAGAATATGCCAGGTATTCGTGAAGGAACGACGGGACGATTCAATCGACGAAAACGACACGGACGGTGCGGACGATCCGCTCAAAATGGAGGGAATCGACGATTCGTGTTCGAAAGAGCCACCGCGCAGAAACGTTCCCAGCCTCGATAGAAAGAACCACAATGCCACGAACGTTTGCTCGAACTCGCGACTACCGGGCACTGTAAGAACAAAATCTCACGAGGTCTCGAGCAAGCACACCGAGCCGCTCGAGCCACTCGAAACCAACCGCACGAAGGACATTCACGCTTCGACCTTGTGCGCCATCAACGAAAAAGACGACTGGAGCCAGAACACGGTGAAACTGAGCGATGACGATCCCGTCGATTTTTCAACGCTCACCGCGGCTTCCGGCGAGAAGGAAAATCGCAAGTTGCAGCTCCAAACGGTAGTTGATTCGCGGGATATCGAGCACAGAAAGTCACCGGCTCACGGCGAGACACCGCGAAAGTCGAGTTTTCGCGAGGTCGAAGCGCGCCTCGGTGCCTCGCACACCGACAAGTCCAGCGAGGCGTACTATCGCCTCGCTACGGTGAAAATTCACAGTCCCGCGGACTCCATGGGAAAGGGCATCAGGAGGAAACTCGAGAGTACGAAGGGCGAAGTGTCGAGTGAGCCGCTGAACGATGACATTTTCGGTATCGAACCCTTGGACAATGACAATGCCGGAAGCGCGAATATTCGCGGTATAAACGACGATCGCTTGTCGAGATATCGCGAGGAGACGCAGCGCGATGAGTACCCGAAGACGTACGAGCGACCGGACAGTGTCGAAGTTTGCGAGACCGATAAGATCGACGAACTTCGCGAAACGGTCGAGCTTGAGGCTACTCGCGAATACGGTATACAAGAGGAAGACGAGGAGCAACAATCGAATTGTTCGTCGAACGCACTCGGCGGAAGAGACAGCCCCCAGATCGTCGAGCAAAGCGAGAATACAACGACGATTACGTCACACGAGGATTCGTTCGATCCGGCGAATCATCAAAAATCCGAGGACAATAGATCACTTACGCTGAAGAGATCCGACGATGCGACGATAGAAGGGCCGACGAATTCATCGTCGAGATCGCGGAGACGAAGCAAGAAACACGGTGGCGAGGGTGGACGAAAATCGAGGCGTCCGAAAGTCGTCGAGACGTTGGAAAACGGTGAGATCGTGACGAGAGGAAGTTCTCGAAGTCGCAGCAAAGCATCCAAAGCCAATGGAAGACTGACGCGGAGCCAGCGGAGGGGAAGACAAAAAGTTTCGTCCTTGGATCCAACGAGCGAAACCGTTGTCGTCGGGGTGGCTGATGATGATTCGGGCATTCAAGGTGACATTTACGAATTCAACGAGAAGGAGAGCAATCTCGAGGACGTTGGCTTGCCATCCGCGATACGGCGTAACAAGTTTGAGAATGGGGATACGGATAATCACGAGGCGCGATTTCAAGACACGTGCGAAGAATTTTCGAAAATCGAACCGCCTGTACTCGTGCCGGAAGTGCCGTGGCCATCTCTCGATGCCGAGGCCAGGGTCGATCCCAATCCCAGGTCCGACGAAAACAACCACACCCCGCATCATTTGTTCGAGGCTCGAGAAAATCGTGATAGGTTTGTTCATTTAAGTTTATTGAAAACATTGAATTCGGTATCGTGAAGCATCACGGGGCGTTGAAAAACTGCCAACTTGCTTTTAACCGGCGTAGGAGGAAGTCCCCCATGGCAGCCACCTAAGGTTTTCAGACAATAAAAAAAGAAATGTAACTTTATGAAATAAATATGTCAACGAAGTTTAATACCAAAATAAATTAACAAAATGCAACCTCTGCATTAAGATAGTAAACTTTGGTAAAACGTTGTGACTGTCCGGTGCTGTCCGGCGTTACGGGACTTCCCCCTACATCTACCTAAAGACCCGAAAAAATGGCCAAATTCCGATCTTTTTCTGGGAAACGGTTGTTGAAAAGAAACGCTTTTTTAAAACATATATTCAGAGCCTTTAAAAAAACATGAATAAATACAGAAAAACAACATGGTCGCCGGCAGTTGATGAAGTTTTTTTTCGCAACGTTTTGCGGTGGACACTCCAGTTTAAACGATCCATCCTAAAACTAAAAACCAAACGGGTTATTCAAGATCGTCGATTTTCAAAATTATTTTCTTTAACAACGTGGCTACTAATTGAAACTCGAACATACAAAATATATGAAAAAGTCGTCTATTTTACGTAACTAGTAAAAAATGAAGAACGATTTGTAAATAATTGAGATCGTCAACGACCTTTAAATTTTTCTCATCGTATCTCCTGTAAATTTGGAAACAATCCATCGAGTGGTTCTCGAGATATCATCCCTACCGACTTTGAAAATAGTGTTTTGCGAAAAACGATTTTAAAGTTTGAATTATGCTGCTATCGCTCGCCCTTCCGACTGTTAGAAGCTGTAGCTCGTTCAATTTTAGGAATATTTCAATGAAAATTTGCGGTAATATAGCTACACGGTGATACTATCAAATGAAAATATTTTTGGAAAATTCAACTTTTTAACCCACCTGGGTAGATGTTGCCCGTTGAAGGATCATCACAGTGTAACGGGTCGAAAAATAGCTGATTTTCGCGATTTTTTTTTTCGATGGTTAAATTAGCGTATTTTAGTCTGATTTTTTTAATGTCAAACCAAAGCACACATAAAGAACAGAAAATAACATTTTTAACGTCCATTTTTATTTTTTTTTACATTTTTTTGAACGGTTGAAATTGTCAACAAAAGTTGCCTCACGGTGCCTCACGGTGTACACTGTTGTGGCCATAAATATGATCTGAAACAATATTTCTAAAAAGATTATTAATCAGTATGCAAGCCGCTATCTTGCTATGGAGGTTTTTAAAAACCAACATTGACAAAATGACGGCAGTTGGAAAGAAAAGTATCGAATTAAGCCTATTTTTCGACAGTTTTTCGTTAGAATAAAAATGGAGATTAAAAAAAAGCTTTCATAGCAACATAAAGAATGGCGTGAAGAATGTTGTATAAAAATTTGAGACGGATAGCTTGAAAACTCTTCCTTTGAGAGTGTACACCGTGTTGAAAAACGACATTTCGCGAAAAACGCGTTTAAGGTTTCCAGTGCGGAGTTTTCATATAAATTGCCTACTTACGATCAATCGGCGATGCCAGGCCCGTGTCTATAACCGTCTATACTATCGGATAATACAAATAAAAATCGATTTTTCAAAATTTTCTCAACTGCATATCTCGCATACCATTTCGATACATCGCAATAGCATTAAGGGGTTAGGTCACAGTAACGGGTATAAAATCACGTGCGAATTTAACAATTTTCTTTCGTACGAAAAAGTGATTCACTCATAAAATTAATTATACATCTATTTAGTATGAATATCAAGCAGTTAGAAAATATATATATATTTTTTTCGATGTACAAAATGGCCACTACTAATATTTTCTTTTGTTATCTTTTTTTAGGCGCTCCGCGGCGTGACATTTAGCATCCACAATTTTTTACCTAGAACAAAAAACAAAAATTCTCTTCAATCTACATTAGAATACCTAGAGAAGCACGTACAGAATTTAAAAAAATATTGTTCTATTCAAAAGTTGTAGGTATTTGACCTTAAGATATGAATTTTCAGTGAAAAATTTCGTTATAACTGCTCATAAACTGCTCATAAACTGCTCATAAAATGAAAAGTTTTCGATTAATCAGAAATTCCGTACGTACTTCTCTGCGAAATGCAATTAGGAACATAACTTTTAAATTTGAAGTAAATCAAGTAAAAATTGTTGAAGTTATTTGTCACGCCAATTGGAAAAAAGCTGTTTCGAGAAGTTTCGAGTAGTCGGCCATTTTGTACATCGAACAAAAATATATATTTTCTAACAGCTTGATATTCATACTAAATAGATGTGTAATTAATTTTATGAGTAAATCACTTTTTCATGCAAAAAAAATTGTTAAATTCGCACATGATTTCATACCCTTAACCAAAAAAACGATTACGAATATTTTATTTTAGTTATTATATATATATTAAGAATAGTTATTTCAACATATTTTTCACGCAATCAGTCATCCCACTCGAGATATATTTTTCCCAAACATAAAAGAAAAACAACAACGCGTAACTGCATCTTGTGCCGTCGCTAATTTCAGAAGCAGCACGAAGGATACGAGCAGCCCGCGAAAGCCTACGGCGTTGCCGACAGCCTATCAGTGGCAAACGACCGAGCCGCAGTGTCAAGGTTGTCCGGCGACGCCGGAGCGACCGGGCGGCCGTTTAAAATTGACTCTGCGAATGAAACGTTCGCCGGTACTCGACGACGTCGTTGAGTCCGGCACGAGCCTCAGCGAGGACAGTTACGAGCCGGAATACGAGGTTTTGCGAGTCGAGGGGGTCGAGGAAGAAACGAGACGTCGAAAGAAGCACAAGACGCGCAACCGTGAGAGGCGACACAAGAGGCGCGTGCTCAATCTCGATCCTCCACCGTTGCCAATGAAGAGGTTACGACTGATATTCGGCAACGAGACACACACAATCGATCTGCCGCACTCTTAACGAATATAATCGCGATTTAAACCTCAGTCACGTTTCAACCAACGATCAACTCTCTCGCGAACAAAACATTCACCCTATATAATGATATATACATACGTGTTACGTACGCAAGCACGCATATGGGACGGTGAATGTGATCGTCGATGCGCGTTGGAGAACCTCGAGAGAGACCCCCGTGGAATTCTGGGCCCCGGATGACAAAAGACAAAACCGACAATGGCCGCCGTCCACGCGCCGGTGAACGTCTCCCAAGGAACCCAGTGGAACCGCCGATTAACGAATCCTTTCAATTACGAACTGTATTTTACCAGCAAGGGACGAAGCGGCGCAAAACGGAAACAATGGAATTTAGACGAATACTTAGTTAGCACGTATTAATTGTAGCATGGGAGAGACGACGACAATGACTATGTGTGCGATGACGATATATCATGATATCTGGAGATGGAAAACGAGCCAAGATGCTCGGGGGAAGAAACAAAACAACAATTGTACATAACGAGTGTGTAACGAGTTTTAACGAAGATGCGTAAATCTGTATTTTCGCGCATTCGCGGGAGTGCGAGCTTCGAGATGGGGAAGGGAAGATTTGGAGCATGGATTATATATGCATTATATATATATATATAAATCTAATGACAAAGCCCGTTGGTTGGAGAGTCTCGACGAGACACGAGCGACATCGTGATATACAGGCTGTCCAAAGATCCGAAAAGACAAGCCTCAAATATCGAGTGTCATGAATTTTCACGCGGCCCTCAAAAATCGGCACGCAAATTCGACTAATTTCGTGCGATTTTTTTTGCGTTCGTGACGTGGAGTTTCGTGCAATTCCGAAATCATGGGAGAACTTTCAATGAGTTTTTTTGTTTTCGGCGAGTCTCGTGCGTTGATGTATTTGTAAGTTTAGAGAAAACAACCCAGCGAGCGAGAGCCGTGCTCGTTCTCCTCGTAGAGTTTGTAGTAACGGAATTAGCTGCAGATTCAACGAGTACACGTTAATCGAGTATGAAATTTACGATTCATTAACGTACCGATTTCCTTAGCGAGTAATAGGACACGATTGAGAAAGTAATTCGGGGGAGGGAAGTTCAACACTTATCCGCGAGGAGGCTCGGGAATTATTTTTGCGATCCAAGGGCGAAAGCTTCGATGTCATGATACTCGCGATCGTCGCAGACATTGGACATCGTGAAAATTGTAACTTTCTAATGGAGAATGAACTCCACTAGGGCCCGCACGGCGGTTTGTTAATGACAACATCAAATCTCCAAAGTCGAGCACTTCGGCTATTTTAATCGCATAATCGATCAATTATTTCGTGCATCAAAGTCACATGTTGCAAATTCGGAACTTCATTCATGTTTTAATCCTCGAGATTTTGTTTTTCGATAATGTCTCAAATTAATAAAACGGTGACAAAGGGAGGATGGAAAAGGAATAAACGAAGTTTAAAAAATGTCTGTAAATTTTTCGAAAGATCTCTGCATTACGAGAGCTTGGCTATTGGCAGCGTATTTATGTAACGGCCGAAGTATGTATACATATATGTACTCGCATGTAATACGGGACGAGAAATTTGACCTCTGATCGAATATATATTCGCGCTCTTCACGGCAATCTTCCCTCGCCCGTGCAATAGAATAAATCATGCAAAAAGGTTATAAATATTGCGAGAAAAGAAAAACGACAAAAAAAAACAGTGCGATGTAAAAAGGATCCTAGGACTTAAATGCCATTACCTAATAGAACGTAGACACTTTCCTCCCAGGTGACAAAGTCTCGGCTGAGCCTCCTGATATAAAAAAACAAAAGCTAAAAAAAAACAGAAAAAATACCGTTTGTGATATACACTACATTGTACCATCTAATATCCTCTTTTCGATATTATAAACAGGAAATCGACGCGATCAGGAAACTACGAGAATACGGTAGTTCACTGGGCTAGGATTTTTTTTTGACCACCCATCACTGTGACAGTAAGATAGAAGGAATAAAAAAAGGGGGAAGGATAAATAAAATTCGAGGCGTAACGTGCATCACTCCGTGCGATTGCCAAAGTAGTTGCATAGAATTTTCATGCTCGAGAAATACACACTAGTGATAATAAGACCTCGATGGAACGAAGACGAGGAAAGCGCGATGGGCTCGGCGCTCGCGGGAAGTTTCAGTTTAGGGGCATGTACGAGGTCAACATAACCTCACAAATTTTTCAACCCAATTTTCTCGTAGATGGTTAATTTTTTTAGGAAAAACAAAGCATTAGGCTCTGGAGAATTCCCTGACGCGGAGCTTGATGATTCGCTTTAAGGCGAAGTAGATGTACCACGTGACATGAGTGCGAGAGAAATAGCTGAAATTTTCGAACAGAGATTTCTCAGAGATGAATAATATTTAGGGCAAAAGGAAATCATCAAGCTCTGCGTCAGGGAATTCTCCAGCGCCTAATGCTTTGTTTTTCCTAAAAAATGTAACCATCTGTGAGAAAATTTGGTTGGAAAATTTGTAAGGTTATGTTGACCTTGTACATGCCCCTAACGGAGAAACCCGCTCAGGTTCGTGACGTTGGAGTTTGCATCGTTGGAATGCAACGAAAATTCTTATTAATTGAGCAATTCTTTTCCACCGATTCAGGCTGCGAAAATTACTCGAACGTTTTCGGCCATTATCAGAAATATGACCTCAATTGGCAAAAAAAGATTTTGGATAATAATTACGAAGAAATGAAAAAGGCATTTAAAAAATGGTTACGCCACGACGCAAACTTCAAGGTCATTTTATAATTTTCAATTCTGTCTTGGGAACGAAGAGAGCCACAATACGATGGTAATAAAGATGGAAATGGAATACGAAAATCTGAAAATTCTTCGCTATACGAAAATTCGTGAGATTGTGGTATTCCGTCGTACGAGAGATAGAGAAAGGAGGGTCTATGATCACGAATCACTTTGGACGTTAATGAAACGTGGGGAAAAAAAATTACTTATATTTTTCGTGTTTTTTTCCCTTGATCGGTAGAACTTTCCGTCACTGCCATTAGATGAATTTTATTTGTTGGTTGTTTGTTCTTCGGGCTTATCGCAACGACAAAACGCAGAAGAGAGGGTTAAACTTGTGTATACCGTCGATTATTCGATAACCGAGGAAAGAAGTGCAACTGGCATGGATTTTGCGGGTCGCGAGCCGCATATAATGTATTATTCACCCATATTTGCATTTAATTCGCGAAATCGTCGGTACGCGTTAATCGATTACGTTTCCGAATTCATTCGCCTCGATTTCTTCTCGTATCTTTTGAGCTGTGCAAGTTTCGCACGAGCGAAACGAAAGAAACCGAGCGAGGGGGGCGGGGAAACAATAGTAATCACGAAGTACGTGAGCTGGTAAATCTCTCGGTTTAACGACGAATGCTTACTATCGATGTAATTGTATGTGCGACACGTGCGACTAACATTGGGAAGATTTTTATCGTATATCTATATCGCGTTATGGTTATTCAGTTTTTATGTATATCGAACCCAACATTGCGAACTTACGAAGGACACATAGATGAGAGACGGTGTAAACAGAGGGAGAGAATGCGTGTGTGCGTGTGTGAAAGAAAGAGAACGGGAGGAGGCAGAAAGGAGAGTACATTGTCATTATTATTTTTTATGAATTAGGATATCATAATAAACGAACTCAAATAACTTTATATACGTCTATTAGCTTTATAAGCCTGATACGAGGCAGCCCGAGGTACGGATAAAAATCCTCTGGTTGACTTTGGAAGTGATTTGTTTTCTAAACTTTTCCTATAGCCCGTTGGGCGCAGGGAAGACTTTTTTTAATTACATAATAATTAAGGTATTTGTTTCACGAACCCGAATATTTAACAATTGACTGATTTTCGTATATAGTCGAGTAAAATCCATCCCAGTATACTGGTGAAATTTCAAGCCAAGTCGAACTTTTAACGAAAAATTACTATTCTAAAAATCATTATTTATAGGGCGCTTTATGGAGATGACACGCTGGCTACATTCCTATCTAATAATTTATACACTGACAGGGAAGGGTTGCGAGGTCGATCTCTCCGATTTCGATGAAATTTGGCATGCTTGTAGAATGGGTAAAAATACGCTGCACGTATTTTTTTTATATCTGCGGAATTTTTAAGGGGTGAAACGCACCCTCGGAAATGGGGTGTTTTTTGCTTTTCGTCGATAACGATATCGTTCTCATCTCCAATGTATAATACTCGAAAAAATAAACATTTTTGCAATTTGAATTTTTTTCATATCTCGTACCGTTAAAACGCTATCGACGAAAAACGAAAAACACCCCAATTATCGAGGGTGCGTTTCAACCCTTAAAAATCGGGTTCCGCAGATATAAAAAAATAAGTGTCGCCTATTTTTACCCATTCTACAAGCATGCTAAATTTAACCGAAGTCGGAGAGATCGACTTCGCAACATTTCCTCATGAATAACTCTAGATGCCTGATATAAATTTGCTCACGCGTGTTAAAAAATCTAAAGATTCCGTGACGACAATAAAAATAGGGGCTCACCAAATGTTTAACCTTTTAAGGACGAGAGTGGTCGATATATCGACCAGCCAGGGGGTACATAACTATTATTGCCTAATATTATTATTAAGGCAGGAGGACTCACGAAATATTATTGCCTTACTTGCCTAAATATTATTATTTAGGCAAGGATGCAAATATTATTATTTAGGCAAGGGGACTCACGAAAATCAAGCACCCCAAAGGGATCACATTTTCGCCACATCCACGTTGTTGACCCTGGATCACGCTAAGAGCGAAAGTTGGAGTATTTCTGAAAATAATGCACGATTTTTCTGCAGTCTTCTTGTGACATACTTTGGGCAGTGAGTATGTTTACTGCCGAAGCTTGTTCTATAATAACTGGCGTCCTTGAAATATTCTTGAGGATGACATTTACAACATATATGCCTATTTTGTTGTACTCAGCGCATTCACAATGTGAGTATATAAATTTTGAGGCCAAACTAACAGAGCAAAAAATTCGACCTTGAAATAACGATTTTCAAGGTCAACGATGCCACCAGGATTTTTTAAATTATTTTTCTCGTATTCAGCGCATCGAATTAAGAATACGCTTTCAAACTTTTTTCAATAAATTTTTAGAATTGGACTTCGTAGCGGAAGGGGCTGGTCGATATATCGACCAGCAGTTAGGCGTGGGACTCCAATTGAGAAATTTATCGATTTTATTGATATCTTTCATGTAAAAAAAAGTCTTTTAATGGAAATTTCCCCGTCCTTAAATGGCCAAGGGGTAACACCACTGTAGAATTTTCGAAAAATTGACTATTTTTATTGGCTCAAGAGATGCTTCGAACCATCTAGAAAAAGGAGAAAAACCTTTGGTACCTGTAAATAAAAGAATCGCAGGCTCGTGTGATTCTGCAGTGGCAGTGGCTGGCCCGTGTCCAAGACGTCGACCGTTTTTCTCGGAACACAATTTTTCAAAACGGCACACAGCACAACTCCAATTTTCATTCTATTTATTCCAAATTTCTAGCACACGTGTAAAAGAACATTCCGAAGAGAAATACGTACGGGATTTTCCATGAGTTAATTATAAGATTATTTATTAACAAATGATTGTTCTTTTTTTCTGTCGAAAATTGAATTTTTCCTTTAAGGTGTCTTCTCACTTTACAATTGTCAAAAAATTGATTTTTTTAATTACATTTTTCGAAAGTATACATATCCAAAAGTATCATACTAAAATTTTATGAAGATCGGAGGAGTTTAACTGTATTTTTGTGTGACCTTTACTTTACTACCTGAGCACGTTCATCTGCTCCGCTCGGAGGGGTACCGCATACCTGGCTTTATACTCTTGAGCTGTTACTACCTTTTATGAATCTAGTTGTAACGTAACTAGATTCATTACAACTCAATCTAGTTATGTCACTAGATTCAGTAACGTAACTATATTTACGTTACTGTAAATATAGTTACAGTAGATTTAACTAGGGGTTTGAGGGGTTTAAGTCTATTAATATAAACCCCTGTTAAAGTCTTTTCATTTATGGTCCATTATTCTTCAAATTAAACCTTTACATGTGCATTTTTGTAGGGAAAAGTAACTGAAAACGACGTTATACTGCTCTTTCAACATCAGTCGAGTTTTAAACTTCGATATGGCAACATCTCTGCGCTCGTGATTGTTACAATGGATAAAAAGTCCTCGCAACAAAATTTGGGCAGGATACTATCACAAAATTTCAACCGATAGCAATCCACAGCATTCATACTGTTCGGACGCCTGGTGTAAATATAAGAAAGCCGTGAAAGGTAACACAGTTAAAACTTTCAAACATCGGGGTGATCTTACGGGCGGCTACCGCGACAGATCGTTCAGGGTTTGCTGTGATATAAAGTATCCGAATTTCGATCTGCATTGGGTTGGAAGTAAAAAAATTACGGTGTAGACTATTGCTGGAAGCTTCTCAACACGTGAGAAAATAAAACATCGTGTAAAGTGGTCGACACGAGGCAAACAATCGATAGTCGCGAAAATCGGGAAAGTGAGGTTAGAGTCCCACAAAATAAACATGGGCAGTAAGGGTCCAACAACGCGCCAACTTTCAAACATCCTCCTGCTCTCGCTAAGGATGTTCAAGGAATTTTAAAACCGATCTACGAAGATTTGACTAAGGAAGAATTACTTGAATGATATTTCGGAGGAAATACTCAAAACCACAACGAGAGTTTTAATAACTGCGTGTGGGCAATGGCACCTAAACACATCTTCAGTGGAAAAAAAAATAGTTGAAATTGCTCGCCAAACAGCTGCTTGCATTTTCAACGAAGGTTTATAACCGGTTTTGAAGAGTTTGGAGGTGATGGGCGTCGGACTCGTTTCGATCGCCGCACAGTACGTCGCGAAATGTAATAGCGAGCATTTACGCGTAGCGAACCACCGCAGCTCCGGTGCCTCAAAAGAAGCCAGAACAAAACGCAGAAACGCTATTTTAGATGAAAATGAACGCTATGAAGAAGTAGAAGGCATAATCTATGGTGCAGGCATCGCTGATTAAGCACAGGTAAAGTTTTTTTACGATTTTTTTGTACTAAAAAAAGCTTTAAACGCGTTTTTCTCGAAACAACGTTTTTCGACGGCTCGTTGATCAAATCTTCGAAACTACTGAACCGATCCTTATGAAATTTTAACCACATATTCTTTACAACTATAGCTATAGCGCATATCAAGGATTTTCCTAAATTTCGATATTTATTATTTTTTTGGCCAAAAACGGTGAAAAGTTTTTTTTGTTTTTTCGAAAAATGTCCGCCATTTTGTTATTTTTGCATATATCAAAAATCGTATGATATGCGCTATAGCCATTAACATACTGAATCTAAAACCGTTTAATTTTTTGTGTCAGATGATCCATCTCCGAGATTTCATCAACAGCGCAGACCTACAATTTTTTGGGATAAAAAAATTGTGTTCGGATAAAAAAAGTCTCTTTAAATAGTGACTTAAATAAATAAATAAAAAAAATTTAATGTATTTCGAAAATGTATTTATTAAGTGTAACAACTTTTATATCAATATCTATAATATAAACCCATCCAAAGAAAATCATGAAAATAGCCTTTTTTAGCGTCTAAAGTGAGAAGACGCCTTAAGAAAAAAAAACTATCTTTTGTTTCGTATCAACCGGATGACCAAAATCAAGTACACCGTTGAGCCCCTCACGTTCGAAGGTTCTTCACGAGATTGTTTATAACTTCTTCGATTATGATTATTTTTTAATAACATTTAGTACACAACTGTGTTAATGTACATACATTTGTACACACATTAACTTTGTTAATGTGCAAATCTTACAAATGCATACTTTGCATAAATCTTACCTATTTCTTGAAAACGAATTTGCTCGATAACCCAGATGTTCGTTTAATAACAGTAGCCTAACCCCTTAAGGCGGAGTGAAGGGGTTATTGACCCAATTATTGACACTTGAAGGACCCAATTATTGGCACTTTAAGGGCCCATTTATTGGCACTTTAAGAGCCCAATTATTGGCGCTTTAGGGGCCCAATTATTGGCACTTTAGGGGCCCAATTATTGGCACTTTAGGGGCCCAATTATCAGCAGGAGAGAAGTGTCAATAATTGGTCGCGTGTCAAAATAAGGTCAGTTTACCCTATCTGCTGAACACGTCAGGAACGTAGAAAATTCCAGGACAAAACTTGACCCAAGTTTAACAATTCAAGCCCTTGTTGTAAGGTAAATCTCTTTTTTCTTCTAACTGCAGCTATTCATTAGTTGCGTTGTTCTAACTTCCAATTTGTCGTAGGGAATCGATGAAATTTGCATTTACTATACCGTCCGGTATTTTTGCAGTTTATTACACAGCAACTGTCGTGGCCCATTTTTTATAAAATGATATTTTAAATTTGATTGCAAAAGTCTCGTATTACGCGCATAGAGATTTGCCAGATGAATAGCCGAGTTTATTGCAAATTTTATCCACTGCGGGCGCTGCGTTCGATTTCGTTACCCCCACCGTATACTCTGCACGGAGTCAATATTGACACACATAAAAAGAGAGGGAAGCGTTGGAAGAACAATCAACGGATAAAAGAAAAACTTATGGAATAGAAAGCAGGAAGCGAAACAAGAAAGAACGAGGGTGAAAGAACGGAAATGAGGAAATCGAAAAGGATCGTCGGAGCCGAAGAGCATACACGAAAGCAAAAATATGACAATTCGAACAAATATATATTTAAAACAAATAATACTCAAGCGCCGACGAAGTTTCCAAGGGGTAAGAGTTTCCAGTACCTCCCCTTGAATATCAATTCACTGTTGATCAAAATATTAACTCCAAACATGATTTTTGACGCTTTTGTGACTACGTCACGCCCCTACATTTTTCATTCATAATCACTGGGATCAACCTCCTCATTTTCCTCAAAGATCTCCTCCTCCTCGTCGACCACGGCTTCTTGATACTGCTGGTATTCGGAGATCAAATCCCCCACGTCAGATTCGGCCTCCGAAAACTCCATTACGTCCATTCCTTCGCCGGTGTACCTGACGGGAAGAAATTGTTTTTTGGTTAGTCAGTCTTCAAGATAAATCTACAATGGCACCATCGTGTGTGAAAAGTCAATAAAAAGAAAAATCCTCAAGGCGGGATATACATTTAGACAGGAAGAAAATAAGCAATATTGAGGTATTTTTTAAACGAAGAAATAATTATTCCACAATTATCAAACTTTAGGTATACTTTAATAGTATACTTAAGTATCCGAAACAATTTTTTAAAGTAATTCATCATCAAAATGGCGGAGCTGTGGCAGAGTGTTACAGCAATGTCGCCGCGGGTGTTGCGAATCGGCGTGCAGTCTAGCTTCACGTAGACTTTGATTTGCAAAAAAGTTCCAACATTTTTTCAGTTAGAACATGTATAGTTTCTATGTGACGGTAATTAAAATGAAGAAAATGCAAATTTGAGAAAATGACACGCATTGACAAAAAAAATCAACATTTCACGCAACATTTCTGTAAAATGTGGATTGAAAAAGTAGTTTTTTTTTCCAATTTTTCAAAAACAATTTTCGTCAAGTAGAAGGTACCAATATTATCAATATTTCTACATTTCGTCAATCTACATTAGAATACCTAGAGAAGTACGTACGGAATTTAAAAAATATTGTTTTATTCAAAAGGTGCAGGTATTCGAACTTAAGAAATGAATTTTCAGTGAAAACATTCGTATAAAACTTTCGTTCAAGTACCTACAACTTTCGATTAAAACAATATTTTTTCAATTCCGTGCGTACTTTTCTAGGTATTCTAATGTAGATTGACGAGAATTTTTGTTTTTTGTTCTAGGTATAAAATTGTGGATGCTGAATGTCACGCCGCGGAGCTGTTTCATAACAAAAGAAAATGTTAGTAGTCGGCTATTCTGCACATTGAAAAAAAATATATATATGTTTTCGAACAGCTTGATATTCATACTAAATAGATGTGTAATTAATTTTATGAGTAAATCACTTTTTCGTGCGAAAAAAAATTGTTGAATTCGCACATGATTTTGTACCCGTTACTGGGGCCTTACCCCTTAAGGGATCATTACAGTGCCGATTTTTTTGACAATAGTTTTTTTTTGCATTATCCAAAAATGTGGACTTTTATAAACATGCTGTTAAATTTTGGTCGCGAAATTCGTACTATGCTGGTCGGTACAGCCTTTCTTAGAAAAAATGGTTTCGACCAGCTGCGTGAGACCTGGCGCTTTTTCTCAAAACGTCGATTTCAAAACGGTGGAAGATTTCAAACGGAAAGTTTTTAACCTATTCGTCCCAAATTTTGCCACATCATTCTTCTCGCCATTCCTTAACATCGTATGGAAGCGTTTTATTTTCGTTTTAACTTCACATTTTTTAAAACGAAAAACTGTCGAAAAAAGGCCCTATTTGACACTCAATTTAGAAATGGCCACGATTTTTTAAATTTTCTTCGAAAAAAAAATCCTTCGTACGTCTCTACGGTTTTTCGTACTGATTAATAATCTTTTTAGTTTTTTCTTTCAGACAGTTTTTGGAGGAGCAGGACTTTCCACCGTCAGGCGCTTTTTTGGGCATCATTTTGCAGTGGCCAAAAAAATGATATAAAAAATAAAACTAAAACATTCAAAAATATGTTTATGTTTAACACAAGTCATTTGAATAGACGGGAAAAAAATCAGACTGATTATCGAATTTTATTTTTACAAAAATCATGAAAACCCGTGATTTTCGAGCCAGTCACACTGGAATGGTCCTTTCAAATCTCACCAATGAAGAAAAGCTCTGCGACGAAACATCGAGGTGTACTGCTCGGAGAGACGTTTAAAGATTTCCTGTATGGACGTGCTATTGCCGATGAATGTACCGGCCATTTTCATACCGCAAGGTGGGATATCGCACGCCGCCGACTTGATGTTGTTCGGGATCCAATCGACGAAGTGCGACGTGTATTTGTTCTGCAAATTCATCATGTGCTCGTCGACCTCCTTGACCGAAATATTACCACGAAACATGGTTGCAACGGTCAGATACTTTCCGTGCCTCGGATCACAAGCCGCCATCATGTTCTTCGCCTCGAACATTTGCTTGGTGAGCTCGACGACCCCGAGGGCCTGATACTGCATGCTCGACGTCGCGACCAACGGCGCGAAGCTGGAAATGTAAAAGTGTAACCTTGGAAACGGCACCATGTTGACGGCGAGCTTTCTCAAATCGGCATTCAGTTGACCGGGAAATCGGAGACTGGTCGTTACACCTGATCGAAAAACACCAATATCTGCATTAATCAACTTTGCATTTTTTATTTTTGTTTTAAATTCATTAACTTGATACGCTCGTGTATTAATTATCGTGAGACACACGGCACGTAAATGTAATATCGATATTATGGTGTGTCGAGAAAAACATCGATGCTTACCCCTCAAACAATATCATCAGGTAGAACAAAAATTTCAAAAAATCGATAGTCGCTAATGCAACTCAATTTAAAGAGAAACGTCCAACGTATAGTGCTGGAATCATAGATCGAAGGTAAACTTACGATTACAACGATAGAACTGCTAGTCAGCCTTTAAGGGGTTACCTCCACTTGCGATTTTGAAAAAATCGATTTTTTTTTATTGAATTTTTTCGAAGTATAAGTATCTGAGAATATGTCCTGAAAATTTCAAGTCGATCCGAACAAAATTGACTGAGATATGAGCGTTGAAAGAGAAGAATCCGCGTTGAAAGAGCGTTGAAAGAGAAACTTTAAACGCGTTTTTCTCAAAATGGCATTTCTGAAGTCGGTGACCAAGATTACTCGAACACTAATCAACCGATCTTCTTGAAATTTTTCAGGCTTATTTAATACATAAAAATGTAGTCTTTAATCGTTCGATTTTTTTTTCGAAAAAAAATGGCCGTTTTATAGCCAAAAAACGGCCGTTTTTTTTCGTTAAAATCGAACCATTAACTTTGACTGTCCGCCATTTTGTGAAAAATGAATATTTTTTAAAATCCTTCGATTAAAGACTAGTTTATACTTATATTTGACTAAATCCATCCGCATTTTTTTTTTCAGATGATCCACTTCGCCGCAATGTTGGTCACCGCAAACCGTGTATATAAAAACATTAATTCATTGACGGCCATTTGCCACTAAACAATGTCATATTTTTCAATAAAAAAAATTACTGAAAGTTCTTCAAGATGTGTTCTTTAAGATGGTATATTGATCGATTAAAAAAGTTTTATAGTTTTCTTTAAAAAAATTAATGAAAAAGGCCTTTTTTGCGTTAGAAGTGGGGGTAACGCCTTAAACGCGTTTTTCTCGGAGCTATCTTTTTCAAAACGGTGTACACGATTTCTGAACATCTAATGAATCGATCGACTTGAAATTTGGTACACTTATTCAGTGTAATAGTAGTTTAGTCTTGACCGACGTTTTTGTTCTTAACATTTTTTTCCCCGTATTAACAATGATTATATCTCGTTTCCTTGAAAGATCGGAAAAATTTAACATTTTTTTATGATTAAAACACGATGACAAAGAAGCTCGGTCAAGTCTTAGCCAAAATTATCTACTTTAAGGGGGAAGACCACTGTAGACCTCTAAAACTTAGCGGTTTTTCGCTTTTTTTTGGGGAAGGACAAGTAAGAGGATAATAATATTCAGAGATGTTACTAGTCATATCTTCAAGTGAACAAAAAAAAAAGTATATTAAACAATTATACAAAATGGTGACGCTGGAGCCATTCTCGCGAGGCATTATGATTTTGAGACGCTCCGCGGCACGCAGTATAATTGACGCAAATATAAATAAGAAAAAAATAATTTTTTGAAAATTAATTTACATGAGTATAGGTAAAAAAGTACGTAGCGGATTTTGAAATGATTAATGTCTGTAAAATTGGAAAGAATTTAAAAAAAACTCAATTTTCGACAGAAAAAAAGGACAATTATTTTGTAATAAATAATGTTATAATTAACTCATGGAAAATCCCGTACGTATTCCTCTTCGGAATGTTATTTTAAAGATGTGCTCGAAATTTGCAGTGAATAGAATGAAAACTGTTGAAATTATGCTGTATGCCGTTTTAAAAAACTGTGTTTCGAGAAAAACGATCGACGGGCCAGCCACTGCCATCGATCTCGCACACGGGCCAGCCACTGCCACCGCAGACCCACACGGGCCTGCGCGCCTTTTCTTACAGATACCGAACTTTTTTCCTCTTATTTCTAGGTGATTCAAAGTATCTCTTAAGCCAATTTAAAAAAATCCATTTTTTGAACATTCTACAATGGTGTTACCCCTTAAGAAAAAAAAACCCATTTTTTTCAGATCAACCGGATGTGCAAAATCACGTACAAAGGGCCTACCCGAAATTCTTTATAACTTCTGTAATTATTAATATTTTTGATGAAATTTGGTACACAATGTACATACAAATTTGTACAGTTTGTACGTACAGACATACAAATTAACAGATAATGTACATACAAATTAACATACAAATTAATTAAATGTACATATTTTTATGTACAGTTAATGTACATACAAATAAATGTCCGAACGATTTTCCAATTATGTTACTTATTCCTTCAAAATGAATTTTTCCAAATAACCCTGAGTTTCGGGTAGTCACAGTAGCTTAACTTCTTGAATCGTCGCTGTGCATCATTTTTTCTCTTCACTTTATTTACATGGGAAATTTTCTATTGACCTCCAAACTCGAATAACTGAAGAACTAATCAATAGTTCTTAAATCCAGTTGGAAATTTTCGGAGCAAGCCTGCACAGCTTGAAAGCGCGTTTTGTCAAATCTCGTCATTATTTTCGCACAACAGCGGTTCGAAAAATACCCTATATATACCCGATGATAAATAAAAGGCCCTTCAAGCTGTAAAGTCATCTCGAAGAATATTCAACCGGATCTGAGAAATATCAATTGGCTATCGAGTTATTCAAGTTCGACCGTCGAAGATTGCATGTAAATCAAATGGGGAGTAAAATCACCCAGCTTTGAGTCAGGGCAATGAAATTTGGCATCAATTTTTCTTATTGTTTTAAGGGGTAGGTGTTGTATTTTTTTTTTCGACACACCCTAGTCGTACGTTATTAACTCAGTTAATGAATTTGTAACGTTCCACGAGTCAAATGTGAAAAGTACTCCAGACAACAAAAGGGTATAAGTTATGCGATCTGATATCGATATGGCAGCGCAAAAACTTCGCCATTCACATCTTACCTGACATAGTCAAGCAAACAAGATGATTGAGGTCACTGTAAGTGGGTTGAGGCAGCTTCAACGTTTTCAGACAAATGTCGTAAAGTGCCTCGTTGTCGATGCAAAAGGTGTTGTCCGTGTGCTCGATCAACTGATGTAGCGAAAGTGTAGCGTTGTAGGGCTCGACTACGGTGTCCGATACCTTGGGACTCGGCACTACGCTGAACGACGTCATAATCCTAAACGGATAATTGCGCATATGCATAATCGCTCTACGATATTTGAAATAAATGCCGCGTTGAAAAATCAAACATTAAGGGGTTAGGCTACTGTGAAAAATTCAAAATTTTCGTTCGTCGCTTGAGGCCACTCAAACTGAAGAGGGAGGCCCAACATGAGGTGCAGGAATTGCAGATTGAAGGTAATCTTATAATTACAACGACAGAACTGGTAGTCAAACTTTAAGGGGGTGATAACTTTAGGCGAAAAAGAAATTTGCTAATATTAATGATTTTTTTTAGCAAATATTTTTTCACCATTATTGAGATTTAGGATATGTTTTATTGCTACTTTTGGACTATTACGTGGTATTTTCAAGTTTATAGATCTTTAAAAATGGCGGAGGTATGGCGCGGTCTTCTAACCTGCATTTTCAAAACTCGCGATGGTACTGAAGTTTGCATCGTCGGAATGCATATATTTCTTTCGTATTCCCGTTTTTTAAAGCACATTAAGGCTACGAATGTCGCTGAAACATTTTTGCGAAGCCTTAAAACTTGCAACCAAAAGTTCAAAAAAAAGATTTGAGAAAATAGTAAAAATAAAGAAATAAAGAACATCGAGACAAATTTTCGTTGCATTCCAACGATACAAACTTCAACGCCATAACTGGCGTGACGTATAGCTGAATAAAATAATCGACTGAATCTGATCAAATTTGGTATAAATGTTCTTTTTAGTCTGAATTTTATTGTATAAAACGTGTCTAAAATTATTGTCGTTATTATCTAAAACATGGCCCTAAATAATTTTGAAAATAAAAAAAACGTATTTTTGTCCCAAAATATAGGCAATTTTTCGGTAAATTCAATCTTTGTGTTTCAAAAGCGTACCATTTCATCGATTTTCAACATTTCCCACTTTTTCTTGGTTCATATTCTGCGTATAAGTGTTAATGGAAGAAAAATCTTCGTTGATGTTTTTCAGATTAATCCCGCCGACGTTACGTGTCACGCCGTCTGACAACATCCGCCGCAACCCGTTTAGAAGATCGTACCATACCTCTGCCATTTTTGAAGATAAAAAAAATACCATGTAATAGCTAAAAGTAGTAATAAAGTAAGTAATACCCTAAGTTTCAAAAATCATAAAGAAATCTTTTGGTTAAAAAAATCATGAAAATCAGCAATTTTTCCTTACCTAAAAGTATCTCCCTTAAACGCGTTTTTCACGAAAATATATTTTTCAGCTTTCTCGATTTTTCGATATCTAGTGAACGGATTGACTAGAAATTTGGTACACTTATTCAGTGTAAAAGTAGTTTAGTCTTGACCTACGTTTATCTTCTTAACCTCTTTTTCTCTGGTTATTAACAATAATGTAATTAGTAATTAGCAATAAGTAATTTATCCTCGAAAAATAGGAAAAAACAATTTCTTTAATGATTGAAACGCGATAACAAAAAAACTCGGTCAAGTCTGCGCCAATATTATCTATTTTGCGAAAAAAAATATTTTTTTTCTATTCCGGATCAACCGGGTTGCCAAAATCAAGTACACCGTTGAGCCCCTCACGTTTAAAGATCCTTCACGAGATTGTTTATAACTTCTTTAATTATTGATATTTTGCAATGAAATTTGGTCCACAACTTTGGTAATGTACATACAAATGAATATCTGAACAATTTTTCAATCATCCTTTTTTCCTCCGTCAAAAATCATTTTTTTATACAACCCTGATTTTCGGATCGTCACAATAGCCCAACCCCTTAAAATCGCAAAGCTAATCTTTAGAAAAGCAGATTTTTCGCACGTTAGATATATCGTACGGTTCACGATTTTTGTAAAATTGTAAAATTAAAACCAGAGTGTAGTTCATGGTAATATTGTTATGCTGTTGAAGTTTTCATCGTTGGAATGCGACGAAGATGTTTAAAATATTTTTGTCACCTCATTATGATTATGATAAAAAATCTTTTTTTGCAGATTTAAATTGTATGTCTCTACACGAGCATCTTAAAAAATACTTGGGACATTTTTGGGGGCAGACTCGAGTAAAATTAAAGAAATTCATGACATGTAATTGTCATTGCATTCCAACGATGCAAAGTTCAATCTCGTGTATTATTGACCTGTCTGGGAACTCTTCACGAATCTTGGATATCAGCAGAGTTCCTAATCCAGAGCCGGTACCGCCACCCAGAGAATGGCATAGTTGGAAGCCTTGAAGACAATCACAATCTTCTGCTTCCTGCAAGATTTTTTTCTTCTATTGGTATTCACCATCGAGTGTGTCAAGCATATACATTGAAGGAACTTAAGAACTCAAGACTTTCCCATTTTTCATATGCTGTGACTGAAGAGAAAATCTAAGCTGCTGGTTCACAATTTTCGAACAAAACAATTCTTGCTCTACTCACAAATTGAGTCTATACTCTTAAAAAATTAGATATTCAGACACAAGGACACAAAAATGTCTTCGGTGTACATTTTTCCACTACCAAGTCATTTATTCACCTAATTCAGCGTCTTCGTACACTTTCGAATTTAAAAAACGCCCATGTTTTACCAACTTCCTTACTGCACTGTTTCCATTCGTATTAATTCACCCAGCTGACAATAATAATAATCATCCACAGCCAGATCTCACGGAGCCAAAACAATATGAATTCATTTAAAAATAATTTCATTTTGAGCATAGTGTTTTATTATTATTTTTATATTCAACCAGGGGATTTCTAAATATTACTTTGCTCAAAGATGTCGCTATATTTATAAATTCACCATCGATAAGGACTCATTATATTTTTCTACAGAAATCAACCATTGAACGGTCTCGTAATTTGCGAAGGATTTTTCTTCTTTGCCAAACGACAAAAATTGCAAACACGTGGGTGCAAAGCTGCCTATAAATTTATTCAACTTGATGGCGCACTTCCCGCGCAATTCTCGTATTCTTGCGCATGCGCGCTGAACCTCATACATACGGCGCGGGCGATGCAGCTACGCGAAAAACAACACAAAGGGGAGGCTCGATGGCCAGAAATCCTCATAGATCGTAACTGCTAAGGGCGTTTCAATACCGTTCATTGGCTGCGAGTGTGGGGATGAAAATACAATGCGTTTTCGGCAGGCTGCCAACTTCGTGCTAATAAAATTTCATGTAAAAATAAATGATTATTGGGCAATATCCAATTCACATTGTTGGAAAATATTTCTTAGTCGGAAAATTACATTAATAGTTATAATTTTTTAAATTAAACATAAACGCAGTTAAAAAAATCATCAATAATGTTATACTTTTCATGTTAGCAGTAACACAAAAGTTTTTCTTATTCACGTAATAAAAATATAAAAATGCATAATTTTTCTTTTTAACCCTCGAACCGAACACATGGGTCGTTCGCGTCCTTGGCATTTCAACAATGGAGTATCCTGTGAAGGTCCATTTACCTGGGGCGTTCGTATTGTTCTGTAAAAAAGTTTGGGGTGGGGGTAGTTCACTGCCACAGACCCGCCGAAATCGGTTAATTTGGCTCCAACTGGCAGCCGTAAAAATCTATCGAGAACGCAAACGTATGTAAAATCCGACTTCACGAAAACATTTTTTTCTCTATAATTCTGTTTTTTTACTGGAAATATAATTTTCCATGGAGGTGTTGAGTAAATAAAAGCGAAAATGGATGTGAGAACCAGCGAAGAGGTTAGGGTGTCACTTCGTCCTCGCAAACAAGGGGAATATTTCGGCGGAGAAAATTCCGAGGATGAAGATTGTATCGAAGAAGATCATCAGGACGAGGAAGAGGAGTGCAATGAGCTTTTCGATTAGAAAGTTTTTCAATTTGTCCATCAATATTTTACATTCAATATCAATTTTATCTTCTATAAGTGTCAATACTAAATCGCGATATTCGACCCTCAAAATAAATATCCTTTTTTTAATTTCCGAAGCCTCCCACATTTTTTTCTAAAAGTACATCATCTCAAGTAAAAATAACTCAAAGGATTTTTTATAACAATTTACTTGACAATAATGATTATTTTTTCAACATTACGGTGCATTTCCTGCCTTTTTCTTTCAACGATTAAACTAACAGTCCAAAGTTAGTGTTATGATATTTTTATTAATCAAAATTATAGTTGAAACTACAAAGAACACCTATGGATTTTTTCAGAATTTTTCGTCACAATTGAGGCTGTTGAATATGTCGCGGACGCCAATGACCCATGTATTCCGTTAGAACGTGCCGAAAAATAATGTTCGGTTCGAGGATTAGTTATTGATGTTATGAAAAATTAGCATCTGCAGAATAAATCTATAGCTCGTATGCATTTTTTGACGTACAAGAAAAAAACATTCATAGACCGTCATTTGACTCAACTAGACCGCTCCAGCCTCCTCAAGGTAATCCTATTGCTTCACACTAGTCATACCACTGATCATATTTGAGACTTTTACAGTATATATTTTTAACATATGCAAAAAAAAGTAATAACTAAAATTTTCCATGTGTAAACTGTTTAATGAATGTTCACATTTAATTACAAAAATGAAACAATAGTTGTTCCAACGATTCGCGGAGTATTTCTAGGTTTGATATGTGGCAACATTGGTTCTATCTCGGTCTCTTTTTACTCAACCAGGCGAGTTTAACCTCCATACTTTTCAACGTCGATCTGTCAAAACAATGTCCGGTGCGGGAAATATAAAGCATTGTATTCGGGCCACGACTGGTAAAAAGCGTGGAAAATTTGTGTCGGCGAAAAATGTCGGTTAAAAATTAAATATGTGTGGAAATTCGAATGAGTAAGATGAGGTTAGGACTACAGTCAGCTGTTGCCTTGCTGTCGCGTATCTTTATCGTAGCAAGTGGTAATACATCCAATACCGGAAGTTCAAATTAAACTTGATATTACATAAAAATTGGGTAAATAAGCGTAATTTTTTCCAAGAGCATTGGTTTACTACAAGTGTTAAGTATGTAAATCTGATTATTTTTAAGAATCTGACGGATTCCCTCTACTATATACACTTTTGTAGCGACCGGAAATTGGGTTTTTGTATGTCGTCTCGGAATTCCTACACGAAAAACGCCATGTTAATTTTTTTTCTCTGTAATTAGGTCGATAACTGACCCTGAAATTTTACATAGACGATTATTGATATATTTAGTGAAGCTCAAAAATAGGCTGGCGATAGGATTACCTTAAAGAAAACCAAATCGTATTGCAAGTTTTGAAACACATGCAGGAAAAAATCGACGAGATCAAATAAAATTAGCGACTCGAAACGACGCATGAGCTAAAATAATAAAACATGCACGACCGAAAATTCGATCACCGAGCGAACGAACTATGCTCATCCATCCGGCAGTGAAATGTAAACATGCAGGCTACGCGCCAGAGGTCATCTACGCGCGTCTACACACACACACACACACATATAGTCACCTTCCTCGCGACATCGAGGACATTTTCGACGAGCTCGGCACCATCGGTGTAATGGCCCTTCGCCCAATTATTGCCAGCTCCGCCCATTCCATAAACGAAATTGTCGGGTCGAAAAATTTTGCCAATTTCACCCGATCTGATGGCATCCATAGTGCCCGGTTCTAGATCGATCATTATCGCTCTCGGGACGTAAGTCCCTCTGCCAGTCTCGTCGTAATAAACGCCAATTTTATCCAACTGAAGTTCCTTCGTATTACCCTCGTACTTGCCCTCTCCATTGATCCCGTGTTCCTTCGAGATTATATTCCAAAACTACCGTGCGAACGAAATCAAACAAAGGAAAGTATAGTCGAAACGTTCGACGAATTCAGGGATCAGCATCGAAGTCACACGAGTCGCATCGAGGCGAACGATCGGGCGAGCGATTTCGGCTTACTTTCGATCCCATTTGGTTGCCGCATTGTCCAGCCTGCATGTGAATTATTTCTCGCATCGTTGCTTAATTTTTAGAAAAATCGCGATGTATGATTGTTAAACGTTTTTGTGTGCAGAATACGAATATGGAAAAACATGAACGTAACTGTACAGACTGGGGGAATTATTCGTTCACGTGACGCGCTTTTCGAGATGCTTCGACCCGAACGACGAAAAGCGAACTGAAATCGTGAGCTTGCGAAGTTCGAATTTCACCGGTTTCTACCCCTTCTTATTTGACGTGACAACGACGAACTCACGTTGCAAAGATTGTAAAACAGGGTACGTGTTGAGTCGATTTATCAGTGTGAGATTTTCGCAGTTCAGGAACATGTGACTTTGCGCTTTATTACTGCATACCGGAAGAGTAACTGTTTACAACCGACGAAAAAAATAATACCGGATCGTGAGGGAAGAAATGAAGCGAAAATTGAGAAAAAACGTTTCGAGTGATTGCACAGTGATGTGGGGACAAATGGCATACGCATTTTGTGACAGTTGCATCTTATATTGGTCGGATGATGAGCATGCGATATTATGATCCACATTGGCCAGCTTTGGGGGAGGGGGGCTGACAAAAAGGTGTTTTTGTTCACGCTCATCTTTTTTTTTTATATAAAATTCACATAGTAGTCGATAATCACGTAACACACATAAAGTATAAAGCTTGAATCGCACGTTTATATTAAGGGGCTACATCTATCTAGAGGACCGAAAAAATTGCCAAATTGCAAACGCTTTTTTTCTGGGAAACGGCTGGTGAAGTCGAAACGCTTTTTTTATACAAAAAATACAGAAAAACATGGCCGCCGACAGATGATTTTTTTTGGCGGTGGACACTCTCCAACTTAAACGGTCCATCAGAAATCTAAAAACCAAAGGAGTTATTCAAGTTAATAATAAATACGAGTCATCGACGATCGTCGATATTTCAAATTTTTTTTTTACCAACGCGGCGACGAATTGAAACTCGAGCATACAAAATCTTCGGAAAAAGTCATCATTTTTACGTAACTATTAAGGAATAAAGATCGATTTAAAGAAAAGTAAGATCGTCAACGACCTTCAAATGTTTCTCGTCGTGTCTCCTGTGAATTTGGAAACAATCCATCGAGTGGTTCTCAAGATATCATGTCCACCGACTTTGAAAACAGTGTTTCGAGAAAAACGCGTTTGAAGTTTGAAGTATGGTGCTGCCACCGCTCGCCCGGCCGATTGTTAGGAGCTGTGACTCATTTAATTTTAGGAATATTTTAATGAAATTTTTAGGGAATATAGCTAAGAGGTGATACTATCGAATAAAAATGTTTTTGGAAAGTGCAATTTTTTTACCCACCTAGGTAAATGTAGCCCGTTAACATTAATATCAAACTTATACAATACCTTTGAAAATCAACTATTTTTTCATCATTATTTAATACAGTTACCAGTCTTTTAACTTTATTTTCAGTAGGTACTCAATTCAACAAGTCTTAGTTTTCTATTTCTATCTGCGAATCGGTCCAGCACTTGAAGCATTGTACTTCCAAGCCACGTTTTTATCGGCCTCATGACATAAAAACTATTTCTGCTTGGACAAGTTCATATGAGTTGGGGCGGTACTGCTTTTTAATATGCTGCTTCCTTAAATTTCCAGCATTTATTTCATCATCATTAAATGAAAGTATATTTTTTATGACCATCATCTTAAGGGGCATCCATTAAGTACGTGAGGTGATTTTGGCGATTTTTCGACCCCCCCTCTCCCCCTGGTGAGATGTCGTGAGATTTTGCTCGACCCCCTCCCCCTCCCCTAATCTCACGTGAGATTTTTCAAAATGCATACGTTCACGGAAAATAAATTGTAGAAGAAGTAACTGCGGTTGTAGTACCATTTACTCCACCATGTAAAGTAGTAGGGAGACTCTCCCTACGTGTTAAAAATTATGCGATTACTAAAATTACTAAAATTACTAAAATTACGTGATATTTTCCGAAACCCCCCTCTCCCCCACGTGAGATTGGGTGAGATTTCGCTCGACTCCCTCCCCCCCCCGCCCCTAAACGCCTCACGTAATTAATGGACGCCCCGTTACCTTCTAAGGCTGACGTATCAGTTATTAAGATTTAAAAATAATTATTGATGAAATCCTCTCCGTTCTTCATATCCAATCTGAAAAATGCGCCAACTGCATGAGCTAGCGGTAGATTTCTAAATCGGCGTTTTAGATTTACAATGACATTATCTATTACTTGTTAGCAAATGTTGATGGTCCAGTATACTTCTGGTTATCTATCGCCCGGCACATCTAATGTATTGCTTTTGCATACTAAACTTTAATTGTGAAATTTGAATATCTATTTAATTTACGCAATGAAATAGCTACTTCTTATACAAATTACGAAATAACGACGAACGAAATTGCTCAAGTTGTATTCAATTATTTCTTTATGCTTGCTTGGGTGAAACTTGAATAAAATAAAACGCTTATTTGTATATAGTCTATAGTAGAAGAATTCATAGGAAACAATTACCCAAGTAGCAATTTTCAAAAAGTTGTCCAAAAGTCGGCTAAAAGGGTGCCAAATGTCCGCCCGAAAGTTATCTTAAAGTCAACGACCATCCAAAAAGATAACTGTTGGACACATGATAGCTTATAGGTAACTTCCAAGCGGACATTAGGTACCCATTTGGACAACTAATAGACAACTATTTTGAAATTGCTACCTGGGTAAGTGGAGATCGACCATAAATTTCCGTTTGCCGCACTTTTCGAACGAGCAAATAAAACATCCAAATCCTCTTTCCCATGGAGGCTAGAGTGGGAGGAGGCCGATCTGTGCATTTCAAAGTGGCTACAAAAATGTGGTCAGACCGGGATGGCGCCACTATCTCTAAAACCTCGAGCACGAAGCTGAGTATCGATGTCGTGTAAGAGAGATGGAAGAGGATCGAATACGCATCCCAGCAAGCAGTGCAGCGAGATCGCGCGCAAAAGTTACCCCCTCTCTGGTCTCTTACGCGCCCATCACACAATCATAGTAGCGCGTGTCCGTGAGCGAGCGACGCTCGGACATCTTCGGAAAGAGCCGAGCGCGCCGAAGTTTCCCGACCGCTCCTTCGGCAGCTACACCAACACATGGACGCCGAGCTCGTTCATGTGCGGCCAAGCCGAAACGAAGGCTTCAAGGGAAAAAGCAATGTGAGCACGACTCGCGCGTGACGTCACCCGACGGAACGCGCGAGGCTTTTAGATGATTTCGATGCTTATTTAGCTCTTGATTCTCTGCGTTATCAATGTATACAAAACAATGTATCGCGCACCCTGATTGCTTATTTTTTTAGTTTATACGTTAATTTAAATATAATTATGAATCCAAATTACAACTTATTTATCTTCTAAAAAATTGTTTACGCTTTATTCACACCCGTCCTTATGCCAAATAAATTATAATTAATAAAAGTAAGCGGAAATATATTTATATTCGTATTATTATATTAATTCTCATAATTTCATCAAACGATAAAGCATTATCCCCAAAAGCAAGCCAATCAACCATCCGGCCGCGAATCGTCAGTACCAGAAAGTGTATATTCTACAAGCGATGGGATGGTCCCGTTGGCAGCGTTCCTGGCTTCGGTCCGCAGAAGCGTAGGATCGTTCCTCGCGCTCAGTGCTTTTTTTTTAAATTATTATCACTATTAATTCTTGTTTGATTAGTTATTTTTATTAAGTTATCATTATTATTTTTATTAGTTATCTTTTAGTGCCGAAAAATTTATCGCACACTCCGACCGCTTATTTGATTAGTTTGTACGTTAATTTGAATGTAATAATAAATCTACATGACAACTTATGTATCTTTTAAAAAATTGTTTGCGCTTTACTCACACCCGTCTCTATGCCAAATAAATTGTAATTCATAAAAGTAAGCGCCCTGTCATTTTGGTCAACCGGTTGTACAAGATAGTTGAGTCAACGTAAAAGTTCAACGGTTGAATTTGGACAGCTTCTCAACTGTTCATCTTTGAAAGTCGACCATCCTGCGTTTTCTGTGGATGGTTGACTCGATGGTTAACTCGGCGGTTGATTGGATGGTTGAATCGACGCAATATATTTAATGATTAATCAAATTATACTGTCTTGATAATTAAATTGATGATTTGCGGAGAATTGAGTCATCAAACACTTGGGGGGGGGGGGGGGGGGGATATCCGCAGCAGATTGTGCGACGGAGTGAGACAACCATCCAGCGAAAACAAAATGGCCGCGGTTAAACCACCGTTGAATCAATCATTAGGATTTTTTTTACGGTCGACTTTATAGTTGTAAAGCTGTCCAAATTCAACCGTTGATTATTTCGGTTGACTTTGCAGTTGCCAAAATTGCTAGCGCGGAAATATATTTATAGTCGTATTATTATATTCATTCTCGTAAGTTACGATTCGCGGCCGGATGGATGTGGCTTGTTTTTGGGGATAATGCTTTATCGCTTGATGATAGTATATGAGAATGAATATAATAATGCGAATATAAATATATTTTCGCTTAGTTTTTATGAATTACAATTTATTTCGCATAGGGACGGGTGTGAGTAAAGCGCAAACAATTCTTTAGACGATAAATAAGTTGTAATTTAGATTTATTATTAAATTAAAATTAACGTACAAACTAATCAAATAAGCGGTCGGAGTGCGCGATAAATTTTTCGACACTAAAAGATAACTAATTAAAATAATAATGATAACTAATAAAAATAACTAATCAAATAAGAATTAATGGTAATCAGAATTTAAAAAAAAGCACTGAGCGCGAAGAACGATCCCGCGCCCCTGCGAACCGAAGCCAGGAACGCTACCAACGGGACCATCTCATCGCTTGTAGAATATGCACTTTCTGGTACTGACGATTCGCTGCCAGATGAATGATTCACTTGTTTTTGGGGATAATGCTTTATCGCTTGATGAAAGTATGAGAATTAATATAATAATACGAATATAAATATATTTCTGCTTACTTTTATGAATTATAATTTATTTGGCATAAGGATGGGTGTGAGTAGAATGTAAACAATTTTTTAGAAGACAAATAAGTTGTAATTTGGATTTATTGTTATATTTAAATTAACGTATAAACTAAAAAAAAAGCGATCAGGGTGCCCGATACATTTTTTTGTATACATTGATATCGCAGAGAATCAAGAGCTAAATAAGCATTGAAATCGTCTAAAAGCCTCGCGCGTTCCGTCGACTGACGTCACGCGCGAGTCGTGCTCAGATTGCTTTTTCCCTCGAAGCCTTCGTTTCGGCTTGGCCGCACATAAACGAGCTCGGCGTCCATGTGTTGGTGTAGCTGCCGAAGGCGCGGTCGGGAAACTTCGGCGCGCTCGGCTCTTTCCGAAGATGTCCGAGCGTCGCTCGCTCACGAACACGCGCTACTATGATTGTGTGATGGGCGCGTAAGAGGCTAGAGAGGGGGTAACTTTTGCGCGCGATCTGGCTATATATCATTTTGCATCTCCCTCGCACGCAGCCTACTTCTCCAGTATCATGCTGCCTTATGCACAGTTCACTTCTCATTATTTACTTGTTCCGTCTCTGTCACACGCAGCTCACTTCTCGACGTCTTAGCAATAGTGGCGCCATCCCGGTATGACCACATTTTTGTAGCCACTTTTTTCAAGTCTCTCCATAAGAGATCGGACTCCTCCCACTCTAGCCTCCCTGCTCTTTCCCATGCGGCCAACTTCGTCGTAGTAAATTACAATTCTCGGCACAGGTGCACCAACCGAAAATTCAAATTACATACATATGTCACTCGTCTCGTAAGAGTATTTTCACGCCATACAGCTTACATATCTACACACATTATCGCCTAGTACCTTATTATATTTCTAAGAATCATACCGAATGATTTTTCTATTTACGTGAAGTTTTCAAGTGCGTGATGAAATTGTAATTGGCTTCGAACCTAAAAATCGTCAATGGGATACCGATTTAGCGTGGCTGGCCATTAAATTTGTGTGTGCGGCAGAGGATCCGAGAACATCCGACTCTTCGAGCTTCAGAAGAAGTTTTTATCGTATCGAAACCCAATTTATATCACGATTAATAATGGATTTGCTCGGCTCGATTTTAAACTCGATGGACAAGCCTCCCACAGTTAGCGACAAGCAAAAGGCACTCATCAAAAGTTAGTTGATGCATAACCTATACGCAAATCCTCGACCCTCTTCTTTCGCATGCAATCTTATGGGATATTTATACGAGTCCAAACAAATGTAAATGCTCCGTTGCTTTTTCTGTCGTACGCAGAACAACGCGAGGATCAGTTGAAGCGCCAAAAGGCGGACGCGGAAAAATTGAAGGTCTTTCGAGAAAAGGTGAGGCTGATGTTTACCCCCATATATATATATATATATAGAAGTAATATATTTTTTTTATTTCCAAAGCTCCAGCGTATACTCTTGCGGGTTTTTACGCATCACTTCCCTATCATTCCATACCCGCACTGCGCTCATCTAATCTAACTTCCGTCGTATCCACAGCTATCTTAAGCTGCACTATGCCGCACTTGTGGTGGATATTCTTCGCATTGTTTCATACTCATTGGTTGATGCGTCAACCGGTGCACAGCCGAGTGGTCCCCGCTTACAGTAGGGCATGCGCAACGCCGCTTAAGGGGTTAGGCTACGGTGATCCAAAAAACAGGGTTATCAAAAAATTAACATTGAAGCAATAATTAATATGATTGAAAAGTCGTTCAGACATTTATTTGTATGTACAGTAACAAAGTTGTGTATTTGATGAAAAAGTAATAATTAAAGAAGGTATGAACAATTTGACAAAGGACCTTTAAACGTGAAAGGCTCAACGTGTACTTGATTTTGGACGCTGAGTTGACCTGAAACAAAAAAAACGAGTTTTTTCTTAGAATATATAATATCGGCCAAGACTTGACCGAGTTATTTTTGTTATCGCGTTTCAATCAACGAAAAAAAAAACGATGTTGAATTTTCTTCGATTTTTCGGGGAAAAAAAACTCTCTTATTGTTAGTAACTAATGAAAAAAAGTGTTCCAGGTAAAAGGTAGTGCAAATGCAAGATACAGAGAGTTCAAAGTGCGGATTGTACTTCTGTCCAAAATGGAAAGCCTTTCGCTAAATTTCTGTCAGCTAAGCAAAATGATATCTTGATCGATCATCACGTTCAACGTGATACGTTGGCTTGAAACGTTTATATTATTTACAAGAGTAACTACGTCGCCACGTTGTTGCACGTTCTAAGTAAACGTACTTCTTCATGTCTCGGGTTGTCTAGAATTATGTATGAGAAGTTTTGAACGAAAAGGGGGCGGCGTTGAACACCGGCTATTTTTATGGACTTCCTTCAACATTCTAAGGACTTCCTAACACTGTTCTTTGTTTTCAGGTTGAGGGAAAAATCAACAAATTTCTGCAGGATGAAACAGCTAGGGAGTACAAGTTTCCTCCTATGGAGCAGGTCTACAGAAGTATCGTGTACGTATCGTTCGAGGAGTGACACCAACAAAATGGATTTGGTTGATTTGGTCGACTGCGTGGTCGAAAATCATGCCAAAGATGACTCGGTCGATTTGGTCGACTGCATGGTCGAAAATCATGCTAAAGACGGGGTGGTTGCAGTAGATTTTGGAAAATCGTGTATTTTATTGACAATTTACAATCGATTCCTCGAAATGTACACAGAGGAGGTACAAAACGATTTTTTAAAGTATTTTTTCAATACAAAATGGCTACGCAGCAGTCTGTCCGTACAAGTTTTTTCGCTGGAGACCTCCGCTGGGGTATTTTGCCAATTCTTACGATCAAACTTGGAGCAAAATACCAAAGTGTTTCTTTATGTAGATATAAAAGATCGGACAAGTAGCATGGATTTAAAAAACAATTTGATTTTTTCTTAAATTATGCACATTCATTTTCGTTGCATTTTTCCGAAAAAAATTGTTCATATAAATGTTAATTATAATAAGGTTGTCTATGTCGTAAAAATCTTCGGCACTTCTCTAGTCTTCAGTCATACGAACTGAATCCTCTGGGTGCAGGTTTAATCTAAAAAATTGGTGAAATTTATTCGCTGAGAGTTCCAGCGGAAAATGGCTACACAAAGATTGCGAAAGTGCCAAGAGCTTGTATTGAAGTAAAACCTCACTCTTTTTGCACTCTTCTGTGTGTCATTTCGAGAACCCAAGTGTAAGCGTACAGAGTTCATGAATTTAAAAAAAACATTAAGTTCCCCATATCAGTGTTCGCCCTAACGTGATGCTGTTACCCCTTAAGGTATTCCTTTCACGAACCCGAATATTTAAAAATTCATTGTTTTTCGTCTGTAGTCAAGTAAACATACACCCTAGTACACTGGTAAAATTTTAAGCCAAGTTACCGAATTTTTTTTTTAACTTTCGCAAAACATGGTGGTGAGTGGGAGGAGCCACGTATGTCGGTGCGCGGGCGATGTCATTCTTCGCTCGCGGAAGTCCTAAGTCCCGAACAGGTGATCTGAAGCAAAAAAAAATCAAACATATTTTTACTTTGTACAATATTGTGTATAAGTTGACCTAGAATCAAGAAGAAAAATTGAAAAATAAAAAAATAGCGAGCAAAAAACTGCGAAATTTTTTGGGAAAAAACAAACTTCCTTCCGATCGCACAATTTTTTTATTTATCAATTTTTCTTGATTCTAGGTCAACTTATACACAATATTGTACAAAGTAACAATATGTTTGATTTTTTTGCTTCAAATCACCTGTCCGGGACTTGGGACTTTCGCAAGCGAAGAATGTCATCGCCCGCGCACCGACATATGTGGCTCCTCCCACTCCCACCACCATGTTTTGTCAAACTTTAAAAAATATTTTGATGTTCAATAAAGACCGCTTAGTCAACATACCAAATATCAACATTGTATATTTAATATTTTTCGCATAAAAAATTGGTGAAAAATCGAACATTTGTTGGCCCAACAAGGCAGAACCTTCCCTTAAGGGGAGATATACACCTAGGAGCCGGAAAAAGGTCATTTTTGTGATTTTTTTTTCAAGGAAAACTATTTGAAATTTCGGATTGGGGTTTTAATTATCTAAAAGTATAAACATTCAAAAATATGTTTAATTTTCATTATTTAAAAATATCAAAAATATACAAGGTTATTATATGATCCTTGGAGCGTCGTAAAAAAATCTGCGTATACGGTACCCACTGGCGTTTCTTCGAAAATCATCTGAAAAAAAAAACCAAAAAGATTATTAAATTAGATACTATAATCTAGTACTTGTCATAGCCGAATTTGAAAATATCGATTTATGACAAAATGGCGGTCGTTAATGAGTTATTATTTTGCCTATATTTGCAAAATAATGAGTTATTATTTTGCCTATAAAACAAAAACTAAGTAACGGAATAAAAATCCTATGACAAGTACTAGATAACGGTGTATAGAATAACCACCAAAAACCTCAAGGCAATCGGTTCATTGGTTTTCGAGAAATTTCGGGTACCGATTTGAAAAACGTGGTTTTGAGAAGAACGCGTTTGAAAATTTGGGAATGAATAAATCATGAAATTTGTCAACTTACATGGAATCATCGATACCAGGCCCATAGTGTAGGTCTTCTACGGTCGACGGAATGTTCATAGCTTCCAAATCCTCGACCTCGACCATCCAGGTGTATATCTCTCCTTAAGCGCCACTGTAATTTACCAACGATTCGGAAAAGCCCTCATGATGCCCCTCAAGATACAGTCCTCCGCGAAAGGAATGCCTTAAGCTACAAAGGAATCCGAAACCAACGCGACTTACCTTGACAACCTAAAAACTCAATAATCATGGAACAAAGTGAACAATGTTCCATTCAGCTGACAAAAAGACAAATCTGTAATAATGAAACGTACCGCGTAGCCACGACGTCGCGGAGGTCGCGAGCGTTTGGGCGTATTCGTTCGGCGACGAGGGAGTCGACAGGCACATTGTGATCTTCAAGCGGGAATACGCCCCTACGGATGATCAGTTGAACGCTCTGCGCCGAGGTGAGGAATGGAACGAAGAAATAGCCAGGCGAGTTCAAGAAGCGAAAGAGCTTCAGAGCAAAGAGGCCGAGGAATGTCTCAAGAGTAGAAAGCGAAAGGACGATTTCACGCCCAACAGCAATTACAAGGACAAGTACGAGCATTTGATCGGCAAAGAATCCGCCCTCGAAGCTGCCAGGAAAACCGAAGCCAACAGCAGTTACGGATGTGGTAAAGAATTCTTTCGTTCTCTTTCTCGCCCGCGTCGTTTATCATCCGTCCGATAAATGTCGCATTTTCTCATGCAGTGCCGAGCGAGAACAAGAAAGATCAGCGCAGCATAGAACAGACGCTTGCCGACATCAGGGCCAAAAAGAGGAAGCTCGAAGCAGTCAACGACGAGGCGAAGTCCAAAGACGGCGATAACGCCACCAAATGATATTGCGCCTCGGCGCAATTAATATCAGTATATAATTTCGTTCCCTGTAAATACTTAGACGTTGATGAATTATTCGCGCGATCTCGTCGGCAACGTTGTGCCGAAATAGCAATGAGCCTGGAATTGTGACGCGGGCGCGAAGTATCGACGAATGATATAACGAATTTTGGTAATTTTCGGAGTGACTTTTCCGAAAAAATGCGTTTGTTGACACAAATAAACTCGTTTTTCCGAAAAGTCACTTATCTAAAGAATCGTTCGAATTTTATCGATCTATCGCGGTGGTTCGGTTCCCAATTTTCGATTTGTGTTGTGTAAAAACGACGAAACGTTGTTACAATAACCTCGAAAACGTATTCCTCGCAAGGTCGACGCGTCAATAAAACGACGAAATGTTGATAAACGTAATATTGATTTAAAATAATCAACCGTGTCATTTATTCTATGCTGTACAATATGTTACAAGTGATTCGAGTGTACCTACACCTGCTGGCTATTCCGGACTGAGTGCAAATCTAAAGGTACTCGGTCGTGCTGTATTTTGGTATCGATGTTCTCGGCGCCGGTTTTGGCTTCGACGGACTCATCGCTTCCAGAATTATCTGCTCCTTCAGAGCCACGAGCTTCGTGAATCTTTGCCCCGTCGTACTCTTGTACAACTCGAGACCCCGGTCTATGATGACGTCGCGTACGTAACTCGCGTTTTCTTGCACGAGCTTTCGCTGTTGGAACACACGGAGAAATTGAAAAAATCCTGCGCACGGTTTGAGTAGGGGGAGAACGCTGAATTTCAAAGAAGCGTCCCCGAAAAGAAAACATCTACGTGGGTGGGTCGAAAAATTGCATTTTCCTAAATATTTGTATTCGATAGTACCACCTCTTAGCTATATTTCCTGAAAATTTCATTGAAATATTCCGAAAATTGAATGAGCTAGAGATCCTAACAGTCCGCCGGGCGAGCGGTAGCAGCACCATACTTCTTACTTTAAGGGATCATCAGTGTAAAATTTAAAAAAAAACCGATTTTTTTGCATTATCCGATAGTGTAGACGGTTATAAACATTGACCTGGCATCGCCGATTGATCGTAAGTAGATAATTTTTATGAAAATTCCGCATTTTTTCTTCAAATCGCCGCCATTTTGTCAATTTTCGTTTTTACAAAATCCTCCATAGCCGATAGCGGAGATGTGCACCGTGAGGACTCATTTTTTTAGACCTTTCGACCGTTAAAAAAATGTAAAAAAGAATCAAAATAACGCTGCGGCTAGCCATCCGGTTATAGGACGAATAAGCGTATGTTATTCGTCCGGATAGCGGCTCGGTTCACGCAGTTCACGCGTACAATGCCCCAAACAAACAAACCCAAAGAAAAGTATAAATCTTTTATTCGGACGGATACGTGTGAATTATTCGCCCGGATAGTTTGTTTAACAATTAAACACACTCTATCCGGACGATTATATATATATTATTCGTCCGGATTTTAGCTGACATGAATCACAATAATATGTACGCCTACTGGAAATACGGCGTGAACTGAGCCGCTATCCGGACGAATACATACGCTTATTCGTCCGATAAAAGGGAGTCACTCCGTAAAAATAAACGTTTGAAAATTTATTTACTGTTCTCCATGAGTGCTTTGATTTGACATAAAAAAAATGAGACAGATTGGCGTATTTTAACTATCGAAAAAAAAACCCGATAATAGCTACTTTTCGACCCATCGCACTGTGATGATTCCTTAAACGCGTTTTTCTCGAAACACTGTTTTCAAAGTCGGTGGACATGATATCTCGAGAACCACTTGATAGTTTCCGAATTCACAGGAGATGCGATGAGAAACATTTGAAGGTCGTTGACGATCTCACGTTTCTAAAATCGATCTTCATTTTTTAACAGTTACATAAAAAAGACTTTTCAAATAGATTTCGTATGCACGATAGGGTATATAATATCGGTGGGTTTTCAATATCGGAATTCAATTGCGATATTAGGCTCCAATATCGGAATTTGGAATTTTTAATAAAAAGTTGAATTTCATTAAAAAAAGGCATTTCAAATCAAATTTTCGAATGATTAAAATAATTAACAAAACAAATAACAGCTCGCTACGCTAAAAGAATTAGAGAATCACAGTCATCAGTCTTTATAAATCTATAATTCTTGAATAAGTTCTTAAATGATTTTGTTTTTATTAAAGAAATTGACAAAACAAATCAAAACCTTTCACAGGTCGCTACAACAATTGCAAAACCACAGTCATGCAGTCTTTATTAATCTAAGATATTCTTCATAAATTTATCAAATCACATATTTTTATAATTAAAATAATTGAAAAACAAGGGGAACACCTTTGACAACCCGTAACAACAGTTAGAAAATCAGTCGTTATTAATATAACGATTATTCAAAAAATCGACGATCGTCAAAGACTCGTGTTTACAGTAAGCTTGAATAACGTCGCGAAACAAATTCCATAATCTGCCGGTGGCCATGTTGTTTTTCTGTATTTTTTTCAAAGGTACTCGATATATTTATCTTTGTGTTGAAAAAATGCGTTTCTATTTCGCCAGAAAAAAATCCGAATTCGGTCATTTTTTTCGGGCCTCTAGATAGATGTAGCCCCTTAAGGCTTTGCGTACCTCTTGACGTAGTTTCGGATTGGTGAGCGAGAACACGAGATGCTGAACCTGGGCTCGCATCACGGAAGTCAAGACGCTGTCTATCGTTAGCATGAGTTCGGGCGTCGCGACGCTCAGGCAATCCTCCAACAGGCCGACGTAAAGCCTCGCGAACGCGAGTGTAGTGCTCGTCAAAGACAGCCAACAGTTGCTCGTGACGTAACTCGCGGGCACGCCTATGCCGAGATCGTCGAGTTCGGTCATGACTTTCTGTAGATTCTGGCTCGTTTGAAGATTCGATGGCCTCCAGTTGTCCTCGGCCGCGCGGACCTTCACCGCGTCGAAATATTTCTCACCCGCGTCCTGCAACGCTCGCGCCAACGGTGATCGCAACTGGCCGTCCAGCTGGTAACGAAAATCCATGCCCAACTGGGTCAACTGGAATTTCGTTGAAAATACGTCAAGCGAACGACGTTGCGAACCGAGCGATAATGAGAATTACATATTTCGTTCTATTTTTCGATTGACAAAGTTTAGGCTGTTTAACAAAGTGATATATTAGGCGAAGAAAAAGTTCGTGGCATTTTTCCCAAGCAATCTATTGGGGAAAACGCCACGAACTTTTGGTAATTTTTTAGATAAGTGACTTTTCCAAAAAATGAGCCTAACATTTTTTTGTTGCCATTTTCTCATTTATTCGGTGAATGGTGATTCACCCAATGGTGATTGGGATGAATGATGATATTCAGTCGGGGGAAGCTGAAATTCACCCTCCCCCCATAAAAAGTTATGGGGTTTTGAAGTTCGCGGAAATACGTGATAAAATAGGGCATTTTTTAGTCTTACGACGCCTATATTGGGTTTGTTTCGGTTTGTTTGGGTTAAAGTATGGGTAAAAGTTATGAGGTTTTGAAGTTCGCGGAAACGAGTGATAAAATAGGCCATTTGTGAATATTTCGACGCCTATGTTGGGTTTGTTTGGAAGAAACAATTGTTCGGAAAAGTCACTTATCTAAAGAATTACCGACCTTTTTCCTTCAATGAATATTTTTTAACCTTCTGTTAAGGGGTTAGGCTACTGTGAAAATTAAGAAAACTCGTTCGTCGCTTGAGGCAACCCAAATCGAAGATGAAGGTCCAACGTATGGTGCAGGAATCGCAGATTAAAAGTAAACTTATGATTATAACGATAGAACTGCTGGTCAAACTTTAAACGCGGTTTTCTCGAGACTAATGAACGGATTGACTTGAAATTTGGTACACCTATTTAATGTATTATTGATTTTGTCTTGAACGAAGCTTTTCTTGACATTAATTTTTTTTTATATACATTTTTTTTAAATACTTATTAACAATGTGTATTTGCTGGAAAAAAATTATTTAGTATTTGCTCGAAAAAAAAAAATTTAATTTTTTTCATGATTAAAACACGATAACAAAAAAGTTGGTCGAACCTTAGCCAATATTGTATATTTTAAGAAAAAAAACTCGTTCTTTTTTGTTTCAGATCAACCGGGTGGCCAAAACCAAGTACACCGTTGAGCCCCTCACGTTCAAAGGTCTTTCACGAGATTGTTTATAACTTCTTTGATCATTGATATTATTTGATGAAATTTGGTACACAACTTTGTTAATGTACATACAAATAAATGTTCAAACGATGTTTCAATCATCTTACTTATTCATTCAAATTTTTTTATTTTTAATAACCCTGATTTTCGGGTTCTCACAGTAGTCTAACCTCTTAAGCAACTTGTCTTTGTTCATTGTTACAGCTAGTGTGGTCACAGAATTCTCGTTAGAATCTCATATTTTCAGCCTCAATCTATTTTTCAAAGTCTTATAGAATCGTGCATGCGATTTGCATCAACTTATGGTTTTCGACGAATACGATCAGACGCCCGATGCCGTCGCGATTATCGTCGGATAGAATTTACCTGGTCGCAGTGACTTCGCACAGTGCCGATGCACTCCACCAAAGTGCTCATCGAGACTTGAGGTATAAATAGCTGCTTTATCAGATGCGACGTTAGATGCTTGACTTCCTGACTGCACCAAACGACGAGGGCTAGAAAAAAAAAACGAGCCGATGTCAGAAAAATAAAATACGGTATTCGGTTTTTTCCTTTTGTGTCTCAAATGCCACAGAAATTTAAAGAAAAAAAAAGAAATAAAGAAAATAGAAAGTAACACGAAATGTTTGGTTTGAGGGGGGAGATAGCTTTATGCAAAGAAGAAATGTTCTGATTGTCATGTTTTTTTTAAAAAGGAAAGAGTTCTTCACCACTTTTGAGACTTGGGGTATGTTTTATTGCTCCTTTTGGCTGACATGGTATTTTTTTGAATTAATATTTAAAAATGGCGAAGTTCATGACAAGTTAAATGTGCTTGAAAATAAAAAAACTGATTTTTATTGCAAAACGTAGCGATTTTTTCCCGGTAAATTCAATTTTTTTTGGTTCATATTCTGCGTATGAGTGTTAATGAAAGAAAAATCTTCGTTGGTTTTTTTTCAGATTAATCCTTCCGACTCTACGTGTCACGCCGTCTGATAACATCCGTCGCAACCCGTTTAGAAAATCGTGCCATACCTCTGCAATTTTTAAAGAGCAATAAAAAATACCATGTAACGGCCAAAAGTAGTAATAAAACATACCCTACGTTTAAAAAATGGTGAAATATTTTCTTTTGACAAAAAGTCAGGAAACTCAGCAAATTTTCTCTGCGCACTAATTATTAGTACTAATGTTGTGTATACAGGGTTGCGAAGTTTGTGATGAAAAAGTAATTCATTACTTTTTTAATGGATAATGGAAAAATATTTCATTGGCCATTTCATTACATTCAGTAATGTCAAAAAATTCCATTCCTCATTACATTATATTTTGTAATGTAAACAATTTTCGTTACTCATTACGTTGAATTTTGTCATGTAAAAAGTCCCCATTACTCATTACATTATATTTTATATTGTAAAAAATGTCCATTACTCATTACATTACATTTTGCGATGTGAAACATTTTCATTACGAAATACAATGTAATGTGTAATGCCAACAAAATTCATTACATCTTACATTTTAATGGGCAATGGACATTTTTTACATTACAAAATATATGATAGTGAGTAATGGAATTTGTTCAAACCCGCTTCCCCTAATGGGAAACGAATAATAATCCTCATTACATTGTAGTGAGTAATGGGAATTTTTTACATTGCATTGCATTAGTAATGTGAAAAAAATCCATAACTCATTACCTTACATTTTGTAATGTAAAAAAATTCCATTGCTCATTACATAACATTTCGTAATGTAAAATATTTCCATTACTCATTACATTGGATTTTGTAATGTAAACAAATTTCCCCTGCCCATTAGATTGTGATGGGTAATGAAAATATTTCACATTACAAAATGTAAGGTAATGAGGAATGGACATTTTTTACATCACAAGATTTAATTCAATGAGTAATGAAATTTGTTTACATTACAAAATCCAATAGGAGTAATGGAAATTCGTCACATTACTCAATGTAATGTAATGAAATAAGGTAATACAATTTTTTGTCATTACAAAATGTAAAGTAATAAGTAATCAAAACGCTAATACATTACAAAAAGTGATGCATTATGTGCAGCCCTGTGTGTATATAATAAAAAGGGAGTATTTCAGCATTTTTACAGTGAGATTCGTTATTTCGCGAAGCTCATAATCACCAGAAGTGCAGTTGGTAGAATCGGGAAAGAGTTTGAGAAATTCCCGTGCTATTTCGACGACATTGCTGAACGCTATGGCGCTCAATTGATTGACGTAAGGTATCGTCGCGCCTTCCCGTTTGACTTTCTTCAATCGAGCTTTGAGTGCTGCACTGCACAGTTGCAAGTACAGCTGACAGGCCTGGGCGCTACGATCGAGTTGTATCAGTAGGCGTACGGCGCGCCTGGCGCTCCTCAATCCGCCGCCCTGGAGAGATTTCGCCTCGGCGCTCAATTCCAATTCTCTGGTGAGGCCGTCGACGAGGGAGCGAGCGCGCTCGTTCACTTTGCTTCGGATTTGATTGAGTTCGGGGGTAGATTGTGCCTCTTTGAGGTACGTCTTTGCCTTTTCCAAGAGGCCGTACGCTTCCTCGAAGTGACGCTGCGCCATGCAAGAGTCCAAATCTTCGGCGACCTCCATGAGCCACTCGGGTATTGGCTCGAGGCTCTCCGAGTCCTCGTTGTCATCCATGCCGAGGGTGTTCGACTCGAGGGACATTGATCGCGACGGACCTGTCGCCTCGTCCTTCCCGAACTTCTGCTTGTCCGTCGAATCGGCGGGATTTTCCTGCGTTAGTCGGGCCTTTTTCGCTTGGTCGCACTTGTCCAGCCATTCTTTCTGATAAACGAACAACACGAATATAGTTGCAATCAGACGCGTCGCTCGCGATGGATCGGAAAATCTTCGCAGGCACGTTCGTGGATATGTTTCAGTTGATTAGCAGAATCGAACCTTGCTCGTCGCTGTGGGACACTGGAACACTCTCGTATCCGGAAATGCCAGAAGCTTGAAGGCCAATTTCACCGTGCCCAGATCACGAACGTTGACGACCGCCAAACTCTGCAGATTGTACACAGCCTGCAATTTGTATCGCGGAGGTCCTCTGCGCCCGCCCGTTGCCAACCAAGACGCGATCATCAGTACATCGTTGAACAAATAGGCGTGCACGCGTTTGAGCGGTGTGCCCTCCAGTGGATCCAGCTCCAGCAAGGAACCTTCGTGAAGACAGACTCGTCCTGCGGTTTCCACTAAACTCTGAGAAATTTCGAAATTGTTGAATCAGGAGCCAGTCGCGTGTCGCGGCCCGTCGGGCAAGCGCTTAATTCTGATACTTAAGACGGGATATACATTTAGACAGAAATAAGATAAGCAACATTGAGGGATTTTTTAAAGTAAGAAATAATTGTTCTACAATTATCAAACTTTAGCTATACATTAATAGTATATTTGAGTATGCGAAATAATTTTTTTAAATTAATTTATCATCAAAATGGCGGAGCTGCGGCAGAGTGTTACAGCAAGGTCGCCGCGGGAGTTGCAAATCGGCGTGCAGTCGAGCTTCCCGTAGACTTTGATTTGCAAAGTTTAAACATTTTTTCAGTTAGAACATGTATAGTTTCTATGTGACGGTAATTAAATAAAGAAAATGCAAATTTAAGAAAATGCCACGCATTAAAAATAAAATCGGTACATCTGCAGAATCAGGGCTGCAGCTCAAAACCAATCCAAATTTTTTTTAGCATTTGTTATCATTAAAAAATGATATTCCATGTAATATTATGGTGGGGGAGGTCAACATTTCCCATGAATTATGGGAAAATTGATAAACCTATGGGATTTTGAAATTTGCTAAACGAGAGACAAAATACCGTGGGACTGAAAAAAACGTGGGAACAAAATAACGCATCTGCGGACATTTCACAGTTATGTTGGGGTAGGGCAGGAGGAATTAGTAAAAAAAATACTTTGTTCATGGGAGATAATGTAAATTATTATTTAAAAAAAATTATTCGGTGTTTGTTTGGGTTGATGTTGACATTTTTTCATTTAGTCCAATCAATTCATAGTATATAGTGCGTGCGTGTGTGTGTGTGTGTGTGTATGTGTGTGACTGACGAAGGTTTATTTTCAAATACCCCACCTTCAACACAAATGTGAAATGTCCGCAAATACGTTATTTTGTCCCGCGTTCTAGTAAATTTCAAAATCCCATAACTTATGGATTTTAAGGGAAATTGCAGCCTCCCCCGCCACAATATTACATGGGATATCATTCTTTAGTGACAACAAACATTAGAAAAAAAAATCTTGGAGCGGTTTTGAGCTGCAGCCCTAATTCTGCAGATTTATAAAAAAATCAACATTTCACGCAACATTCCTGTAAAATGTGGATTAAAAAAGTAGTTTTTTTTTCCAATTTTGCGAAAACAATTCTCGTCAAGTAAAAGATACCAATATTATCAATATTTTTACCAAGTTTCAACTCAATCGGCTTAATAGTTTTTGACTAATCCTGCACGCCAATTTCGATAATGCAGTTTTGAAAAGAAACGCAGTTCACACCCGCTCCGAATCCGAGCGGTGAGGCACAGCGTTGACGGGCTGTTAGGTTTGAAGTTTTTCGAATTTCGCTTTGAAACTTTGGGAAAATATTCTACATATATAGTTCTAGCGTTTAAAGAGGAAAAAAAGAAATCGATTATTTGATCGTTGTAAATGTATATCTCGCCTTAATGTGAACTTTGTTACTTTTCGACGGGTGCGATTGTTTCCGAATACATTACACTCAAAACTGTAGCAAATTGAATTCTTTTTTCAATGTTTCTTGATTAAATGAATTATAGTTGGAGGCATAACTGAATTAAATTTGGGCAAAAAAAAATACTCTCTCATATGTCACTGCTGAACATAAATAATGAGATGGTTAAAAATAAATTGCAACTAAAAAGTCGTTGGGCTGATTTGCAGAAAGAAATAGAAAGCTGAGACTTATTTAATTGAGTTACCTACCGGAAGTAACGTTCAGAGACTGTTAACTAAATTAAAGAATGGTGCAAAACTAATTGATTACTTTTTAAGGTATTGCAAGAGTTTGATATTAATGTTAACATGAACGCGAAATTAAAGCTTCATATTTTATGACTGTTACCCGATTATCGACTATTATGTAGATTTCCTTTTTTTCAAAGATTGTGAATGAAACCACTTTTTTGTCAGGCCAGCCCTCTTTAGTTCCCCCCAGAAAAAGATGCAGCACCATGAAAAAGATTCAGAAAAAGATGCTACACCAATAGTTCAAGCGGTATGTAGACTTTGTAATTTAAAAAAAATACAACTGAGGTAGAAATGCTTCCTCCAAGGCCATCCTCCCCGGTCAGGTACACAGATCTTTGATTTTCGTCTACTGATTAAGTATTAGAAAAAACGTTTTAGTAAGTAATTTATAAACTTATCATAGCACAATATGACGTTGATGTTTGCATTGTTGGAACGCAATGAACATTTTCTTTTTTAATTTGCACACATTTTATTTGGTCCATCTAGGCTGTGAAAATCTCTCGAACGTTTTTACGCATTCTTGTTAGAGATTTGCGACCTCAATTTGCAAATAAAGGCTTTGGATAATGATAAACAACGAAATGAAGAATGAAGAAAATAAAATCATCACATCCCAACGACGAAACTTCGAGGTTATCAAGAAATTGCGGATCTTTAGACCATCAGCTGGTTGAATTTTGGAGCACGATAGGCTGTAGGAGCCAAGATGCAGTGACAAATGGACAAGCGTGATGAAACCACAAAGCCGGCTACACAAACCTAGCAATAACTGCCGTGTTATTCGTACAGTAAAATGATACATATATGATACAGTCGAACCTCGATATAACACATTTCCAGGGAAGTTTGTTATATCGAGTTTTCGTTATATTGCGGTTTCATTATATCGAGATCATGTTCTTTAAAATGTTCTTAAAAAAAATATGTTAGTACTATAAAAATAGGGATAATTTTTTAAAAGAAGAAAGGTTTAGGGCGGGATATACATTTAGAACGAGCAAAAAATCGATTTCTTTTTTGTTTCTTTAAACGATTGAACTATATATGTAGAATATTTTCCCAAAGTATCAAAGCGAAATTCGAAAAACTTCAAACGTTATAGCCCATCAACACTGTGCCTCACCGCTCGGAGCGGGCGTAAACTTCAAACGCGTTTTTCTCAAAACTGCATTATCGAAATTGGCGTGCAGGATTACTCAAAAACTATTAAGCCGATTGAGTAGAAACTTGGTAGAAATATTGATAATATACTTGCTACTTGGCGAAAATTGTTTTTGAAAAATTGAAAAAAAAAAATACTTTTTCAATCCACATTTTACAGAAATGTTGCGTGAAATGTTGATTGTTTTTTTGTAAAAGCGTGTCATTTTCTCAAATTTGCATTTTCTTCATTTTAATTACCGTCACATAGAAACTATACATGTTCTAACTGAAAAAATGTTTGAACTTTTTGCAAATCAAAGTGTACGGGAAGCTAGACTGCACGCCGATTCGCAGCTCCCGCTGCGACCTTGCTGTCACACTCTGCCATAGCTCCGCCATGTTGACAATGAATTAATTAAAAAAAAAGAATTCGTATACTTAAATCTACTATCAAAGTATACCTAAAGTTTGATAATTGTAGAATAATTATTTCTTAGTTTAAAAAATCCCTCAATATTGCTTATTTTCTGCCTGTCTAAATGTATTTCCCACCTTAAATTAGAGCAATTTTTACAAGCAATCAGCAGTTAGAGCATAATGTATATCATCATGTCGTATCAAGGTTTCAGGTGTCAATCGGAAGGGAATGGACAAATCTTCGTTATAACGAGGATTTTGCGATATCGAGGTTCCACTGTACATTGCAAATGATACATCCCCGAGCGTCACCGAGGGCAAAGAAGAACAAACTCTTTCGCCAAGCCTATGAGAATACTCGCCATCGCGCCTTCGACGTTCTCCAGCAACTGTACAAGTTTCTGCTTCTGTTCCTCCTCTTTGGTGAGCGTGTCGCCGGAGTCGTCGTCGCGCGACTCCTGGGCGTCGTCGTCGAACATGGCGCCCGCGGCGCTTCTGCCAGAGCCGAGAGTTCCCAGCAGGGAACGCTGCTCGCTCAACAACTGGGACAGCTGATACATCTCGCTCTCCAGATGTGATATCTCCTTGGCTGTCTCGATGAATTGCATGTAATTCTGATACACATTGCGCTTCAGCAAGGCCGAAGTGTTGTCCGCCAGTTCTTGGATTCGGGCGCGTTGTTTGCGCAGCTCGTCCGCGCCCACGCATTGCGCGCTCAGATCCTTAACAACTGGTGAACCGAGCAGTGTGCGAGTTACAACGAATAGTTAATACATCTGTTTTTACGAGGGAACACGGCGAACTTACATTTGTCGGGATTGAAGTCGTCCAGGGCGAAGCCTTTGGCGAGGGCGTCTGCCATCCTGACGTTGTTTTCCCTTCCAAAGGAGGTTATGTCTCGTGGGCGTCTTTTTTTTCACCGCCCGATATTTATTGCGAAACGATGAAAAATTACGAAACACTTGCCAGGAGTGAGGGACAAGAACGCGCGTGGAAAAAATCTTCGCTGGTCATTCTTACGATACGTAACCGAAGGGTCGATACGGTGACGGGCCATCCGCCAGTGTTCGGTAATTTATAAATGTTCTTCCCGACGACGAAGTACTTTCAGGTATTCGGCTGCGCGGTCCATCGAACACAACACCAAATCGCTGCGGTGCAGCTCAGGTTGGCACTGAGCTGGGCAGGGGGCGGAACCGAAAGTTCGAAATATGCGCTCGTGTGCGATTGATATCAAACGCGATATACGAGCCGTGCTTTTTGCATTCGAAACCATTGAACGATCATTCTGGAACAGATGTCATGATTCTTATGGCCTCGGAAGTGTACCTCTGGGTGCATCTAGTTTTATTGATCGGTACGAAAGGAACCTGACGACTAGACGACGAATAATTTATCTACAGGGTGTCTATTTTCAAATGTACACCGACGACTTGACACTTGATTTGAGGTCAAATTTTGCAGGTGTTTTTTTTTATACCACGTATCATTGTTCGGGATGAAAATTCGGGTTTAAAAGTTTCTTTCGAAGCTTATATGTTCATAATATGTATATAGGTGTGTGTATTTTGTATATTTATTATGATTATTTTTTATTTTGACTGTTTCATCTTTACGAGGTCCTTGCTTTTTTTTGCGTGCCTACCATATTCCACTTTTGCTTGCGCATCCATCAAGCTTAAGGGGGAGATTTATTTACAAAGTGAAAAAGAGCTTATGGCCGAAACTCCACGAGGAAGGTGAGGGAGTACTTTGGCCCCGAAATCGCAGATTAATCGGTAGGTCATTTGGTTACAAGGTTTTTGAAGTCTGGAAACCTTAAGGGGGTAGGCTACTGTGACGACCCGAAAAACAGGGTTATTAAATAAATTCATTACGAAGGAATGAGTAAAATGGTTGAAAAATCGTTCGGTCATTTGTTTGTATGTTGACAATTTATTCGTACATTGACAAACTTGTGTACGAAATTTTATTCAAAAATATTAATAATTAAAGACTAAAAGACTGGGGAATGTTGACATTTATTCGTACATTGACAAAGTGGTGTGCGAAATTTCATTTAAAATATTGATAATTAGAGAAGTTACAAACAATTTCGTGAAGGCCCTTTGAACGTGAGAGGCTCAACAGCGTACTTAATTTTGGCCATCTGGTTGATCGAAAAGAAAAAAAAACTAGTTTTTTGTTATAGCAAATCGTATTAGCTGAGACTTGACCGAGCTTTTTCTGTTATCGTGTTTCAAACATAAAAAAAGTTGAGTTTTTCTTTCGATTTTTCGAGGAAAAGTGACATCATTATTGTTGATAAATAATGAAAAAATGTTTGGAAAAAAAATGTTTGGAGAAATCTTGTACACCGTGAAAATGTTTGGAGAAATCTTGTACACCGTTTTGTAAAAGATCGTTTCGAGAAAAACGCGTTTAAGGGGGGAGATACCTTTGGGCGAGAAAAAAATTGTTGATTTTCATGATTTTTTTTTAAAGAAAGATTTCTTCACTCTTTTTTAGACTTAGGGTATATATTTGATTACTATATACTTTTAGCTGTTACATCGTATTTTTTTAAATTAATCTTTGAGAATGACGGAGGTATGGCACGGTCTTCTAAACGGGTTGCGGTGGACGTTGTCAGACGGCGTGACACGTAGCGTCGGCGGGATTGATCTAAAAGAAAACCAACCGAGATTTTTCTTTCATTAACACTCATACGCAGAATATGAACTAATAAAAAGTGAGAAATTTTGAAAATCCATGAAATGGTACGATTTGAAACAAAAACATTGAATTTTTCGAAAAAAATGTCTACATTTTGCAATTCTTTATTTTAAGAAAATAAAGAAAAAAATGTTATATTCTTTTTTTTAATATTCCTTTTACATTAATTTTTTCTACTCAATTTTTTTTTCAATTTTCAAAAACATTTAACGTCATGTTTTAGACAATAAGGTCAGCAAGATTTATACCAAATTTCATCAGAATCCGTCGATTAGTTTGTCAGCTAAACGCTACGCTAGTTTTAAAAGTGCAGGTTAGAAGACCGTGCCATACGTCCGCTATTTTTAAAGATCACAAAGAAAAATACCATTTAACAGCCAAAAGTAGTAATAAAACATACCCTAAGTCTAAAAAATGGTGAAGAAAACTTTTCTTTTACAAACAAATCATGAAGAACAGCAAAAAATTTCCTCGCTCAAAGGTATCTCCCCCCTTAAAGTTTGACTAGCAGCTCTAACGTTGTAATCATGAGTTTACCTTCAATCTGCGATTCCTGCACCACAGAGTGGACCTTCCTCTTCAATTTCAGTTGCCTCGAGCGATGAATGAGAGTTTTGAGATTTTCGCTGTAGCCTAACCCTTAAACGCGTTTTCCTTCAAACCACTTTTTTTGTGAACCTCGTTCGAGATAACTGAATAACTATTTGATCGCTCAACATGAAATTTTGCACACTTTCACATAACATAATTACCGTCTGTGTTAACCTAAAGTTTCTTGAGAATTACTATTCAAAACTACTACTTTATTAACAAACACTAGAGTAAAAATTTCATATAAAATAGAACATTTTTTTCACACAAGGATCATTTTTTTAATTTTCACTTCTCTTTGGATTTTTGAGGTTCACATAGAGCGTTTGGGTCCCAGAAATGTAAAACTTCCAGGCTCTGGAGTTTCAGATCAATGTACCAGACGCTAGGATGCACGCCGTGCAACAACTCACGCGGCAATCGTCTCTGAAGCAAGTGTCGTACAAACACCGTTTTTGAATATAAAAAAAGGTCAAATTAAAGATGTATAAAGACAATATGTTCATAAAATTATAATGACGAAGAATAAATAGCTTCGACACAAAAAAATCCTGAAAATGCGCTCGTTTTCGAGTGCCCAATGGGCCTCCTGAAAATAAATAATTTTGTCACTAACCTGGTAATAGGAACGGGTAAAAAAGTGACGCTCAATTATAAACGCATTATCTCCAGTTTTGTAATTATTACATATTCGTTGCGGACACGTTTGTTACACGACTAAAAAAATATTCGATATGCACGTTTCACGCTCTCGTAACGAAAAAAAAAAAAAAACAAATATCATTATTCTCGAGAACCAGAGCTGCAAATATTTCGAAAATGTATAAGTCAAGGGTATCGTGATATTCGGCCTCGTTGCAGTGTAAATGGTAAGCGGGGTGAAACGATGGTTCGACGGCAGGTTTTCGATGACGCCCGGATCCTTTCTTCTCTCACTTGGAATTGGTCATTTTTATGACATTGGAGTTTGCATCGGAATGCAATGAAAATTATTTTTTCTCAACCCCTTAAGGGGGAAGTAATAGAAAAAAAAACGTCGGTCAAGACTAAATTACTATTACACTGAATAATTGTACCGAATTTCGTGTTAATCCGTCAATTAGATATCGAGAAATAGTGTACACCGTTTTGAAAAACAATGTTTCGAGAAAAACGCGTTTAAAGGGGGAGATACCGAGGAATTTTTTTTTTTTTTTCATGATTTTTTTTAAAGAAAAGATTTCTTTACAATTTTTGCGACTTAGGGTATGTTTTTTTTTTAACTTCTTTTGGCTGTTACATAGTATTTTTTTATTTTATTCGAAAAACTAATCGACCGATTATGATGAAATTTGGTATAACTCTTTCTAACCTTATTGTCTAAAACATGACGTTAAATATTTTTGAAAATAAAAAAAAGTATTTTTTATTGAAACATATAGCAATTTTTTTCAAAAATTCATTTTCGAAAGAAAAAAAAAATCGTAAACATTTTTATCGCTTCATATTCTACGTATGAGTGTCACTGATAGAAAAATCTTCGTTGGTTTTTTTTTCGGATTAATCCGGCTGACGCTACGTGTCACGCCGTCTGGCGATATCCGCCATTTTTGAATAATAATAAACAAAAAGGATGCCATATAACAGCCATAAGTAGTGATAAACCATAACCTAAGTCTCAAAAGTAGTGAAAAAATCTTTCCTTTTTAAAAAAATCATGAACCTCAGCGTTTCTTCCTCGCCCAAAAGTATCCCCCACCCCTCAAATTTATTTTCGCAGATTTTGCCTATACAAATTTGTCGACAATTTCGTAAAACGCTCGTTCGGGGATCTGCAATGTTAATGTGCGACAAAAATATTGTATCGCGATATAAATAAGGAAATAAAAATACGAGAAAGAACTTTCGTTGCGTTCCAGAGATGCAAACTTCAACAGCATTGATTTTTGTTTGGTCGGATGTGTCGCGACGTTGGGTATGTCGCATTAATTCGTACGCAATGAGGTAGTTGAGGCACTTAACAAATAACGATATTATGTCCTCTGTGAATACGACTCTTCACCTCGCACTCAACAATATTACAGCGTGAATATGTGTGTGTATATATATATGATGGGCTGCTTTGTTGGGTCTTCCACTTTTGAAAACAGCAGGAAAAAGTTTGCTACTCCTGAGAGGGCCCTGGACGAAAATGTTGACGTCGTCTAAACGGATGAATAAGTAAAAAAAAAATAAAAATACTAAGTGAGTAATCGAATATAATAAATAAGTATTGCGAAATTATAGCAAATTTTTGTCAAGGGTGAGCCTACGGATTTTTTGCTTCCTCCTAGGTGAAACAATTTCCAACAGTAATCAAAAGTGCAAGATGAAAAAAAACAGCAACATTTTTTTAATACACACTAATATATCGATATAATAAATATACTGGGTGTGTAAAGTTTTCATTATTTCTGGGTCTTTCAAAAACATTACAATTAGAAATCGTTTCCCCGAGGAGGGAGTAAAAAAAGTTATCTTCCACCCCTCAGTAAAATCAGCGTTAGTTTTGTGAAGCTTCTCGAAAAAAAGCAGCTCGTGTAGCAAAAACTGAAAGTTGACTCGTTATTTTCGTCTTTTTGTGCATAGAGGCACCAGTGAAGATTTTTCGCCACCTCCTTTTAACGAGTAGGCGAGGGACACTCTTTCCAATTGCCATCAAGAATGGAAGACCTCCAAACAAATATAAACTTTTTTTTTGGACCCATCCTTAATGTGTATACAAGTGACCTCTTTTTGAGATATGATACAAGATGTACATCGTGATATTCCTTCGGATGAGATTGAAGTTGGCATCGTTGCAGTGCAATGGAAATTATTTTTGTTTCATTGCTCGAATTTCTTTTTGTAAATATTCGCTACGAAAATTCCTCAATGATTTCCAAAGTCACTTCTTTAAAGATTTGTAATTTAAGGGGTTAGGCCACTCTAGAGGCCGAAAAACAGGCTTTTTGGGGATTTTTTTTCAGAAAAACTACAAAATAAATCGTAATTACAAAAAAGGGTGTTCATCATACATATCAGTGACTCTATACAATAATTTTTTTGAAGCGATTAATTTCAAAATGGCGGCTGTGCAGCGTTTATCTCAAAACTGCATTTTTTAAGTTGGCCGGAAACATAACTCAAGCAATTTTCAACCGATTCACTTGAAATGTTGAATATATCTTGAACAATACATTGTCTATGGAAGTACGTAGGATTTTTTTCTATAGTTCATTTGTTATTAACAATTATCCGACGAAATTTTTCACTTTCCAAAAATTTGTCTAAAAAATCGTCAGATAATTGTTGATAACAAATGAACTATGCAATATAAAAAAAAATCCTACGTACTTCCATAGACAATGTATTATTCAAGATATATTCAACATTTCAAGTGAATCGGTTGAAAATTGTTTGAGTTATGTTTCCGGCCAACTTAAAAAATGCAGTTTTGAAATAGACACTGCACAGCCGCCATTTTAAAATTAACGGCTTCAAAAAAATTATTGTATACAGTCACTGATATATATATAAGCAACACCCTTTTTTGTAATCTCGATTCATTTTGTAGTTTTTTTGAGAAAAAAATCCCCAAAAAGCATATTTTTTCGGCCTCTAGAGTGGCCTAAGGCCTTAAGGAGTTTCGGTATAAATGACGATATGTTACTATTTGATTTAAATTATGCAGTAAATTCAGTCAGATACTGAATGCACCCTCTAAATTTCAAATCGATCGTCTAAAACGTTTCTATAAAATGTACAATTGAAGAAATACTTTTTTACGTAGGGAGATGCCTAACTGTCATAATGCAAAGGGAAACGAATAGTAAAACTGCCATTCAGCGATGTAGAAATCTCCTTACGTTGAAAAGTGTTTCTTCAATTGTACATTTCATACAAATTCATACCGTATAAATTGAGTTTCTTCAATTGTATATTTCATACAAATTCATCCCGTAAAAATTGATATATAAATATTCATACCGTATAAATTGAATCAACTGGTAACATATCCTCAATTGACCCAAGACTCCTTAAATCCGCAAAAAACGATTTTGTAAAATAATTAAAACGTGGAGATAAAAAAAATAAATAGTCGTCGAGTTCCAACGATGCAAACTTCAGATTCCTTCAGGAGCTTACATATAGGGAAAATTTTATATCTTCACACTGTACTTGACAAACTTTCATTTCGACGGACTTTTATTTCATTATTACGAAAAATATCATTGGTCAGCCTGGTGCCTGCACGTGTGTCCCAAAGTTCCAAAGTGACATCAGTTGTTAACGAAAATACTTTTTTTTTGCTCCAGCCCGTCGTTAATTTACAGTTTGTTCGTTGAAAAACGATTTAGGCTTTGATAACAAAAAATAACATGTATACCGTTTTGTTGTTACGACGCAAGCCTCGAGATGTTACCAATGACGGGCTTGGTCTTTCGCGTCTTCCCGTGACATTTTTCGCTCTTCTCGCTCTCGTCTGTAATGCGTGAAAATTCACTTCCGGTTTCACTTCCGGTTTGAGACTCGAGTTTGTTTGGGTATTACAGTCGAAAATAAATTCGTATACTGTATTTTTTTGTTGTAGAAAGCGCGCTCGTGGCACATTCGTCGTTGATAAATGCTCGGTCGCTCGTCTCAACGAATATCTTTTCGTTACATGCGAGGTGAGGCTGAAAAGTTCTCGGCCGAGATATCGTGGCCCATCCTATTTGTTCGTTAACACGCCAGGCCGAGAACTTTTCAGCCTTCTCTTGTAAATACGTTTTTTTGTTAAATGATTTTTAATTACATTTCGTACTCTTACAAATGAACAATGATGGGTGTTATTCGTCACGTGATTCTGTCGATTCGCGAATGCACAGCATCGCGAGAGCGAAAGGGCAAGCGTTAAATGAAATCTTACTCGATGTTTACATTTTTTTCGGACCATATATAAATCTATGTATACATACACACGTATGCGTGACATGGACATTTGGGTATGCGTGTATGTGTGTGTGTGTGTGTGTTGTTGTTTTTCGTTTACGGACTGCGCAACCGAAAGGGAGACATCGCATTCGTTCGGGCCTCATCGCGACGACAAAATCGCAAACATCACCGGCTAGCCCGCTTTATCATTTTCACTAATACGAATATGCTCAAAATTTGAGCGAATTTGTGCATCCAGTAGAGTCTGAAACATAAAATAATTCATTAGTTTGCACTCGTTTTTATCGAATTTTATGCAACGTTATATTTCAAAAATGGTTTTTAACCAATATTTTTGACATTGTTTTTAACAAATATATTTAACATTCTTAACAAATATATTTGACATTGTTAACAAATATATTTAACATTTTTAACAAATACATTTAACATTCTTAACAAATATATTTAACATTGTTAACAAATATATTTGACATTGTTAACAAATATATTTAACATTTTTAACAAATATATTTAACATTGTTAACAAATATATTTGACATTGTTAACAAATATATTTAACATTTTCAACAAACATATTTAACATTCTTAACAAATATATTTGACATTGTTAACAAATATATTTAACATTGTTAACAAATATCTTTAACATTTTTAACAAATACATTTAACATTCTTAACAAATATATTTTACATTGTTAACAAATATATTTGACATTGTTAACAAATATATTTAACATTTTTAACAAATATATTTAACATTTTTAACAAATATATTTAACATTGTCAACAAATATATTTGACATTGTTAACAAATATATTTCACATTTTCAACAAATATATTTAACATTCTTAACAAATATATGTAACATTGTTTTGTTCTCTTTGTATTGTGCATTCGAAGAAGCTAAATAAATTTTTATGAAAATTATTTCGGAAAGAAAGAAATCATCGACTCGTTTGCCATCCAATTTTTTTGGGAATAAATGTTTTGGAAACAAATTTCTTCAAAAAACAATACCAATGGGAAAAATTGCGAGAAAGTTACTTGAAATTGGATTGAATTGAAACATTTCCCCGGGAAGTTATTTCTTATTGTAGGCAATTTTTGGGCGGGGGGACTTTTCGTGGACATTTTTGAGAGAAAGTCGCGTTAAAATTATATTGGATCAAAACATTTTCTCGAGAAATTATTTCTTACTGCGGGCAAATTTCATTCGGGGAGATGGATTTTTGAAGGAAAGTTTTAAGAGAAAGTTGCGTTAAAATTCGATTGAATTGAAATATTTCCCTGATAAATTATTTCTCATTGTAGGCAATTCCGGGGGAATTGGTCTTGACGGGAATTTTTGAGACAAAATTACTTGGAATATAATCAAATCTACATTTTTCAGATAGCAATTATTTCTTCCTTAACGGACTACATCTACCTAGGTGTTCAAACTCCAAACGCGTTTTTCTCAAAACATTGTTTTCCGAGTCGGTGGCCATGATATCTCGAGAACCACATAATGGATTGTTTCCAAATTTACAGGATATACGATGAGAAACATTTAAAGGTCGTTGACGATTTCACTTTTTCAAAATCAATCTTCTTTTTTCAACAGTTACGTAAAAATGACGACTTTTTTCGCAGATTCTGTATGCTCGAGTGTCAATTCGTTGCTACGTTGTCAAAAAAAATTATTTAACAAATCGACGATCGTCATCGACTCGTATTTATTGTCAACTTGAATGGCCCGTTTGGTTTTTAGATTTCGGATGGACCGTTTAAGCTGGAGAATGTCCACCGCGAAACGGCGAGAAAAAAATTTCATCATCTGCCGGTGACCATGTTTTTCTCGTGCTCGTGTATTTTTTTAAAGGCTTCTTTTAAATTAAAAGAAAAATGCGTTCCTTTTTCACTAACTGTTTGCTGGAGTTGTTTTTGGGATTTGGACATTTATTTCGGGCCTCTAGCTGGATGTAGCCCCTTAAGGGGTCTTCTCACTTTAGGCGCTAAAAATGTTATTTTCATGAATTTATTTCATAGGTTTGTATTATAGATATTGATATAAACGTTGTTACACTCAATAAATACACTTTCGAAATATATTTAGAAAAAAATAAATGTATTTGTGTAACCCAAACAAACTTTAAACGCGTTTTTCTCGAAAAAACGCTTTTCGACGGCTTGTTGATAAAATCTTCGAAACTACTGAATCGATCCTTATGAAATTTTAACCACACATTCTTCACAACTATAGCTATAGCGCATATCAAGGATTTTTTAAAATTTTGATATTTACGATTTTTTTTACAAAAGCGGCGAAAAAAACGCGTTTATTTGTTTTTTTTTTAAATGTCCGCAATTTTGTTATTTTTGCATATATCAAAAATCGAATGACATGCGCTGTAGCCATTAACATACTGAATCTAAAACCGTTTGATTTTTCTGTTTCGGATGATCCATCTCCGAGATTTCATTTTGGTCTATAAATAGTGACTTAAATAAATAAAATAATTTTTAAAAATGTATAATTGTATAATATGTATAAAATGTATAATATGTATAAATATTTCGTAAGTGTATTTATTAAGTGCAACAACTTTTATATCAATATCTATAATATAAACCTATCAAAAAAATTCATGAAAATAGCCCTTTTTGTGTCTAAAGTGAGAAGACCCCTTAATTATACTTTATTCGGGGAAATTGATTTTACGGTAATTTTTTTTTATAGACAATTAGTTCTCCACGGGCAAATAAACTCTGCGCACCAAAATCATCCACGCGGCACACACGTCCTTCAGAGTGGATTTTTCCAAATAATAATAACAACAATAATAATCGATATTTGAGAAAAAAAAAACTCACTTGAACAGGCGATTTCTCGCATCCCTCAAGGTATCGGGATTGTCCTTGAGCAGATATTTCCTTATTCCTAGCATGTACCGATGCATATACGAGTCCCAATCGAGGCTGGAAACATCGACGTTAAAGTTATTCGCGTCGTTCGCGAGCCTCACGTTTTTCGCCAAATCCTTCATATTGTCGACCTGAAAGACCCACTCGTTGACCGCGAAGAATTCGCCGGTTTTGGCGGCTCGCTCGAAACGCTTCGTGGCCCTCATCATCCTTTTTTTTTTTTCGTTTGCGGAATAAACATAATCGTAAATGGACATTTTTTTATGAAGAATTGACACGATTGACGTATGTATTACGGAACGAATTACATACGCCGGTTTGCTGCCTTGAAATCTTAGCATGACGTCGACGACGATGGCTGGCAAGCGATGCAGCATCGCGACCATTAGTTTGTGGATGAGTTTGTTCGTCCTAAACGTAAAGCCCGGATACCACATCACGTATTTCGAGGGTGATACTATCGCGTGCTTCTGCGTCAATTCGCCAAACTCTGCCCACCTGTCCGCGTGAAAAATCGGAGTAGAAGCAAATGTCAGTTATTCCAGTTGCACAGTAGAAGAAAATAAGAACTTCCTAATACTTTTGACGTCACTTTTTAAATTTTATTTTTTTATCCCTACGTTGACACACTGGTTCATTTCGACCCGGATGAATTTTTCGTAAAATGATCACTTTCCTAAAATTGAAAGTTTATAATAATTGTTTTTTGACGATTTAATTCGATATTTTCCGAACTTTAATCAGGCAGACACATTGAAAAATGTTTAAAGCACACTTTTTTTTTAAGTGTAAATTTTTTATTGACATAGTTTTTATTTGTAAAGTTTTTATTGAAAAAAAAAACAGGAATACATTCCTGATTGTTTTCAATAAAAACGGACCGACGCGGTATTCCTATCACCAGGCTTCAATCCATAGGATTCTCATACTTTTTTTTTAACCTTCGCTAAATATATTAATAATTGTCTCTGTAAAATTTCAGGGTCATTTATCGACTTAATTGCAGAAGAAAGAAATATTTAAATTGCGTATTTTTATGAAGGAATTCCGAGACGACATGCAAAAATCCAATTTCCGGTCGGTACAAAAGTATATATAATAGGGGGAATCCGGCAGATTCTTCAAAATAATCATATTTACATACTTAACACTTGTAATAATCCAGTGCTCTCAGTAAAAATCACGCTTATTGACCTAATTTTTATGTAATATCAATTTTAATGTGAACTTCCGGTATTGGATTTATTACCACTTGCTACGATAAAGAGACGTGGCAGCAAGGCAACAGCTGACTGTAGTCCTAACCTCATTTCACCCATTCGAATTTCCACACATATTTCATTTTTAACCGACATATTTCGCCGACACAAATTTTCCACGCTTTTTACCAGTCGTGGCCCGAATACAATGCTTTATATTTCCCGCACTTGACATTGTTTTGACGGATCGACGTTGAAAAGCATGGAGGTTAAACTCGCCTGGTTGAGTAAAAAGAGACGGAGATTGAACCAATATTGCCAAATTGCCAAACCTAGAAATACTGCGCGAATCGTTGGAATAAATATTTTTCCATTTTTTCAATTAAATGTGAACATTCATTAAACAGTTTACACATGGAAAATTTAGTTATTACAATTTTTTGTTGCATATGTTAAAAGTATTAATTGTACAAGTCTCAAGTATGATCAGTGGTATGACTAGTGTGAAGCGATAGCACTACCTTAAGGAGCTATACCAGTGTGACACTTAAAAAAAATCGATTTTTTTTTCTTTTTTGACAGTTTATACTTTCAAGAATATGAAATGAGATTTTTCAAATTTGCTGACATTGCAACTTAAAGAGCAATTATCCGATTGACTTGAAATTTGAACTGAGTACTCTTGAATATATTTACTCTACAATGACGTAAAATATTTTTGATTGGATGAAAATTGACGATTTGGCATTTAAAAAAACGACCATTTTATAGGCAAGAAAACACTTTTTTTTCATAACTACGCCATTTTGTTAGATTTTTATATTTTTCGAAAATCCTGGGTCATTGTACCGGAAATACCTTCCAGTTTAATGACATTTTTTCCTTTTTCGGTTTCAGCTACTCAATCGACCGGAATCATGTCAGTAGTGGACGAACTTTTTTTTTGGCGCCTCCGAAGGCAGCGCATAAGTCGCTCGGATCTCAATATTTTTCTATGAAAAAATTACGTAATATAGGTCAAATATAGCCAAATACATTCTTAATTTTCCGAAACATTTAATTAAATGCTTTTCTTCCAAAAAATTTCCGAAAATCACCCAAACCTTCAGCGTTCACACTGGTATAGCACCTTATTGGTAGGAGGATGAAGTACTATCGGGGTCAAATTGATCCAGTGTATCAAAAACGTGACCAAATGTAAGTGTGTCAACGAAGGGTTATTGGGGGTAGGACGGGGGTCCCTGTATAACGTACACAGGAGCTCATGACCAAAAATGAACACCACGAGGATGCTGAGGAACTACTTCATAGTCCTGAGGTCGCAGATTAATCGGTAGATCATTTTGTCACCAAAAGTGTACGCCAATGATCCACGGACCATTCCGGAGCTCGAGGAAGCAATTGGACGCGCCATTGATAAAATTAGTCCGCAATTATGCCAAAATGTCATTGAAAATGTCATCAAAAGAGTGAACGTTTGCAAACAGGGACGAGGCCGCCATTTATCGGACATTGTGTTCCACACACAACCTCCATGTTTGTACCTTATATTAAAATGAAAATATTCGTTCTTAACAAATAAATAATACGTTTTATTAATCAATTTAAATTTAAGGTCACATTGAGACACCCTATAATTGTCTTATAAAGGCCACACGGCATCGCGCGCCATTGTCTTTTCAAGAGAGAACTCGCATTTTGAAGTGCAGAAAAAACCTGGAAGCATTTATTTGACATACTGGAAATTCGAAAAAAAAGCTTGGCGCAAACAGACAGACAAACATACTTTGTAATATTCACAAGAAACATTAATAATAATAATAATAATAATCATTTGTTTGCATGCTCATATTTTCTTTTTTGTCCGTTCTTTTTTCATTGAAGCGCAGAATTTGTGAAAACTGTTCAACGTATAATCAAATTACGTTGATCTGTTTCTTCGATGGAAATCCTTCTTCGCTCGAATTACAAAGAGAAAAAGGCGAAATGTCTGAAACCGCAATACCTGGCGTCTTCTTTCGTGCAGTTATACTCGAAAACTCACTTGACTGGATTGAAACTACTGCTGGTACAGTTGTAAACGGTAATGGCGTTGTTCCGTTTCATTGCGCTGTGCCAACACGCGCATATCAAGGTATCGACGACGTAATCCACCGGTATAACATCGACGACCAAATCGGCATTGCATACGATACTTCTTATTGTCCCCCGACCGATTTCCATCATTATACCTGAAAGTGCAGTTAATAAAATACCAGGAAGTCACCGTTATGGATGGCGCTTTTTTTAGCTCCGAAGTCGATTGTCATGGAAGTTAAGTCATGGTGTAATATACATTTACACCAATAAAAAAATTGATTTTTTTTTAAACGATAGATCTATGAAATATTTTAAACGATCTAGAGATATCTGGAGATATTTCAAACGATGTCTATACATATCTATGTATGTAGAATATTTTCCCAAAGTTCCAAAGCGAAATTCGAAAAACTGTGGCAACTAGTGGAATCTAATTCAAATTATATTTAAACTTTAAACACGTTTTTCTCAAAACTGCATTTTCGAAATTGGCGTGCGGGTTTACTCAAAAAGTGTTACGGGGTCTTCTCACTTTAGACGCTAAAAAAGGCTATTTTCATGAATTTTTCTTGATAGGTTTATATTATAGACATTGACATAAAAGTTGTTCCACCTAATAAATACACTTTCGAAATACACAAAGAATTTTTTAAATGTATTTATGTAACCCAAACAAACATTAAACGCGTTTTTCTCGAAACAACGCTTTTCGACGGCTTGTTGATAAAATCTTCGAAACTACTAAACCGATCCTTATGAAATTTTAAACACATATGCTTTACAACTATAGCTATAGCGCGTATGAAGGATTTTTTTAAATTTTGATATTCACTATTTTTTTTGCCAAAAACGGGGAAAAACACGTTTTTTTTCCTCGAAAAATGTCCGCCATTTTGTTATTTTTGTATATATAAAAAGTCGTATGATATGCGCTATAGCCATTAACATACTGAACCTAAAACCGTTTGAGTTTTTTGTTTCGGATGATCCATCTCCGAGATTTCATCAACAGCGCAGACCTACAATTTTTTTAGGACATTTTTTAAAATACCATTTTCGTCTATAAATGGTGACTTAAATAAATAAAATGTTTTTCTAAACGTATTTCGAAAATATATTTATTAAGTGTAACAACTTTTATATCAATATCTATAATATAAACCTATCAAAAAAATTCATGAAAATAGCCTTTCCTTAGCGTTTAAAGTGAGAAGACCCCTTAAGCCGATTGAGTTGAAACTTGGTAGAAATAGTGATAATATTGCTACCTTCTACTTGACGAGAATTGTTTTTGAAAAATTCGAAAAAAACTACTTTTTGAATCCAAATTACACAGAAAATTTTGCGTGAAATGTTGATTTTTTTTGTAAATGCGTGTCATTATCTTAAATTTGCATTTTATTCATTTGAATTACTGTCAAAAAGACACTATACATGTTCTAACTAAACATTTTTTTGGTTTTTTTTCATATTCTACGGGCAGCTTAATGATGATAAAGGGATTTGAAAGATTTGTTTCGTATACTTAAATATACTATTGAAGTATACCTACAGTTTAATAAGTATAGAGGAATTCTTTCTCAGGTAAAAAAAATCATTAAAAATTGCTTAATTTTTCCCGTCTAAATGTATATTTTGTTTTAATGAAGCTTTTGGAATAATTTACAACTACTGCCTTAAAATATACACAAAAAAGTAGAAAGCAATTTTTTCACATTGTCGGAAGTCTTTTTTTTAGCCGGAGCTTTTCGCAGGAGAAAAATTCCGCACGAAAGAACGAGGGCAAAACAATTTTCTTTAATTTGCGGTAGAGAATGGATTTGAAAACTTGCTGCAATTGTATTGCAACATCAAGGTTAAAATTTTGCGAATGTCTCGGGACGCCATGTTTTTCCGGATTTGCTCTCGATCCTTTACAATTGATGTATCGTTCGATTAGTTCCTAAAACTGGGAATGAATTTTGATCGAATACCGTCCCGCTTTGTGTGGTTGAAGTTTGCATCAGTGGAATGCAACGAAAATTCTTTTTAGATCCCCATTTTCATCATTATCAAAAATCATATTTTGCAAACTTTTTGTACATCGCTGAATGAAATCCTAAAAAATGTTTGCGTGATTTTCGTAGCTAAAATCTGTCAAAAGAAGTTTGAGGGAATAAAAAGAAAAATTTCGTTGCATCGCAGGGATGCCAACTGCAAACCGTCATCGCGACTTTGCGACGAAGCTTCATCATTTTTGTATGGGAAAAATGGATCTTGATTGTTTACCTGTGACACCGCAGACGTTGTCAACCCAGCCGGGAAAGGGCTCTTGATAGGCGGCGCAAACAATACTCGGTCTGACAATGGCAATCGGGAGTCCGATTCCTTTGGTCATGATTAAATTTTCGGCCAGCCCCTTCGTCAGTGTATAAGTGTTCGGATGCTTTCCCATCAGGCTCTTCTCTATAATCGCTATAGTTTCGTCGTCGAGATTCTCGCACATCTCTATTATCGTTTGGGGTTTCACTTTGGTGCTGCGACAGAATTCAATCTTTGGTAACGTTATGGGAAAAGGAAGGCAGCCCTGGGCCCAACTCTAACCACCTAATTTGCACAACGGACTACATTTACCTAGGCCAAAAAATTGCATTTTCCAAAAATATTTTTATTCGATAGCATCACCTTTTAGCTATATTCCTTGGAAATTTCCGCACCATACTTTATGTTTAAACGCGTTTTTCTCGAAACACTGTTTTTAAAGTCGGTGGACAGGATATTTCGAGAACCACTTGATGGAGTGTTTCCAAATTTACAGAAGATACGATGATAGACATTCAAAGGTCGTTGACGATCACACTTTTTCAAAATCAATCTTTATTTTTTAATAGTTCCGTAAAAATGACGCCTTTTTTCATAGATTTTGTATGCTTAAGCTTCAATTCATCACCACGTTGCTAAGGAAAATGATTTAGAAAATCAACGATCGTCAACGACTTGGATTTATCGTTAACTTGAATAATCTGTTTGGTTTTTGGATTTCGGACGGATAGTTTAAGCTGGAGAGTGTCCACCGTGAGACATCGCGAAAAAAATTTCACCATCTGCCGGCGGCTACGTTTTCGTTGTTTTTCTGTATTTTTTGGTGATTATTTTTCAAAGGCCCGCAATGTACGTACACTACCGGACAAAAATTTCGGACGTAATGGCAAAATTACATTAGAATAATATAATTCATTATACAGAGCTATATAGTATCTTCGTAAAATAATAAATGAAATGAATTATTCTACCATTATTTGGCAAATTGTTAAATTATTATCGAGTGCTCGAAGGTTTGGCAATTATCCGAAGTGTCCGAAAACTTTTTATCTGAAGTGGCCGATAGTCTATGTATGTACCGTTTCCAAAACAAACAAACATCGGAATTTGCCCATTTTTTCGGGCCTCTAGGTAGATGTAGCCCCTTAAGTCCAAGCGTATCTGTTGCGATTTATAAATCACTCTAGCAAGCAAGCAAATATCATTCTCGTTGGAACAATATGAGGGTACGATTCCGAAAACCCCCAACCTCCGATCGAGCTGACATTTTGCATAGACATCCCTTTTAATATTTTAAGACAACCCCTAAAGCGATTTTTGGCGACACGCAATAGTTTTTGGGTTTGGGTTTGTTCGTGTTTCTTTGCGTATTTTTGTTCGGACAAAACGGAGAGCGCGATAACATATACAGGGTGTCCCAGAACTGAATGCGTTCCCTGAAATGGTGGGTTGGGGGTGAAATTCTGAGTCGATTGATATAAGCATATGCGGGTCTCAGATCAACCCCTGAATTATTATTAATTTTTAAAGGCGGGCCAATCAGGTGCGCCCGGTGAGCACGCGTACGTCGGTAAGCGATACGCGCGTGTAGTGGCGTCTGGCGGAAGCGCCGCACCTACAGGCGCGCCACTGCACGCGCGTATCGCTTACCAACTTACGCCGGCTCACCGGTCGCACCTGATTGGTCCGCTTTTAAAAATCAATAATAATTCAGGGGTTGATCTGAGACCCACACATGCTTATATCAATCGACTCAGAATTTGACCCCCAACTCACCATTTCAGGGAACGCGTTCAGTTCTGGGATACCCAGTATAGGTATCAACGGAGACGTAGCAGACATAGGTATAGACGACGCGCGTTAAAAATAAACTTAAAAATTCAATATCTCAAAAACTATTTCGAGTCGTCAAAGATCCCTTTAGGGGTTGTCTTAAAATATTAAAATGAAGGCCTGTACAAAATTTCAGCTCGCTCGGAGGATGTGATTTTTCGAAATCTTATCCCAAAATGAAACGACGGATTGAAAAAAATAAGTAATAAATAATATTAAGTATTATTAAGTAATATTAAAAATTAAGTAATATTTAATATCGTTGAAATTAGATCGATATTTGTTGGAATTACCTATAAATAGTTTCCTTGATTTCTCGTTGATCGGCGTTACTGTAGGCTGTGCTAATGTGGATGAGGCTGATGAGATTCGTCATGCTCCTGCACAATTCAACTATCGTATTGGTTCCCTTCGTGTTAAGATTGACGGCTACTTTGAGAGGCTCGTCGAACCTAACTGTAGCCGCTCCATGAAAAACTACGTTCACCCGCTCAATGAGCATCCTCCTGTCCTTCTGACTCAGCCCGAGTCCCGGCTGACTGACGTCCCCCTTCAAGGGAAATACTTTGCTCAGGGCACCCGGAAATTCCCATTTTACTCTGTCGAAAACCTAGACGAACAAACAACCTCGTGAAACTATCTCTCTGGCGAGGGTCAAATTGTCGACCGAAAAAAACGAACATTTCATCTTTTTTTTTTAAATCGTATTCACAATATGGGGCCGTCCATCAATTACGCAATTTTGAAATAGGGGGGGGGGGGTCTATTCATTGGATTACGGTAACGATAATTGGATTATGACGATAGAAAGGATAGGATGATTTCAGAGAGGGGGGGGGGGGGGTATAAATCAGCAAAAATCGATGGCGTAATATATGGACAGCCCCTATGAGGGGAGGATTCATGGGAATTTTTTTTTCTTCACTTTCGAACATCCATATCGGTATATCAGAAGATGAGAACTTTTTTTATCTGGGACTTTTGAGTTTGGGAGAAGTGGTGACCTACATTTTGGCATTATTACGATATCTGTGGCCTTTGATTCTGACCACGCAGTCTTCATATTTGACCCAAAATAAGACTTTTTTCAGAAGTGGTGAAAATAGAAATTCGACCCTTAAGGGGGTGAAACGGGGGTTTTAAAGTTTGTGTGAGGCAACATATTTTTTGGTCAGATTTGCTTGTAACTTGGTATAAATATACTCCAATACAAATAATTAAACATGTATTTGTTTGGCTTTGTTTGGTGTATTTATGGGAACCCAAACAAACACAGTTAAGGGGTTAAAAGTACTACTTGACTGTCTGCACGCACCGAACAGCGAGGAAAACATATAGTGCTGTATATAATATAAATTAGATAAGTTTCAATTAAATCTGACATAAAAATATGTTGTCCTATACAAACTTTAAAACCCCAGCTTCACCCCCTTAAGCGTCGAATTTCGATTTTTACTACTCCTGAAAAAAGTCTTATTTAAGGTAAAATATGAACGCTGCGTGGTCAGAATCAGGGGCCACAGATATCGTTATATTCCTTACATTTTTGTACGGCCCCATCTGAACGATCCATTAAAGAATTCCAAAGTTTTCTTTGACTATTTTGCATTTTCGGGTGACTGGTAAAAAGCGCGAGAATCGGCAACTTGCATGAAACATCGTTACTGTTTTATTATTCTTGCAAAGTTTCCGGCAACGGAAAATTAACTACAAAATGAGGAACTTTGTTGGTCAATTCTGGCCTCCTCATGAAGGACGTTCCACAATCAAATAATAGGATAGAAATTGACAATCTTTTTTAACCATTCTTTTCGAAAATTTCTAAAGTCCGCAAAGTCTCGACCTAATTGCAGTCGTCGCCGACTCCAAAAACGATGAAACTTCGATGAATATCCATTCTCATTGAAAAATCCAGCAGGGTTTTCCAAAATTTGAGTAAGTTATAATACCCAAAATGTAGGGTATTGAAGTTTGCATCGTTGGAATGCAACGAAAATTCTTCTTTATTTTTCTCTCTCTTTGTTGCTATCATTATCTAAACCTTTTTTTCCAAGTTTACCTCATAGAAACCTAATGATGATCTTAAAAAATGTTCCAGTGATTTTAGTAGCCTAAATGGGCCGAAAAAATAGGGTAGTACGGAAAAAAAATTCGTTGCATCCCAACAATGCAAACTTCAGTACCATAAAAAACCTGCGATTTTCGAAAACAAATGCAAATTGCTTCTAATTTGAGTGGTCCTGAGAAAAGTGGCTCACGATGAATTGATCCCAAATGTCAGTCAATGGAAATGGAACTTCCACTTTACCAAAAAAAATATTACACAGAAAATCCCAAATGAAAATGTTGTTGCCTTTTGGGAGCATCAGCCTCCATTGGGAACATTCTTCGCGGGAATAAAGTTCGAAAATATAGTTGCACATGTAGTCTAGGGATGATATCACATGAGCATGAATACCGACCTGATTTTCAATCAAATTTTGAAAGCGTTGCTCCACAGTCTGTCCCTTCTTCGGACGGAGGAGAATGTATATCGTGGCGAGCCTCGGGCAAGATCTGAGGAGTTTTTCGAGCAGCGCCTTGCCGAGAAAACCCGTGGCACCTGTAATAAGGATAACCGTCTCGGCGAAGAAGGCCTCGATCGACGCTCCGCTGGGATTTGCCTCGTCGCTGACGTGCTCGGGATCCGTTTGTGCATTAGCCGTACCCATTCTCGCAGGAGATCAGCCAGTTGTCGTCAAACCTTGACGATGAAAAACCATTCAACGTTATGAACGTTAGCTAAAATTCAGTAAAACGTCATCAATATTAAAGAGGGCGTCATCTTTAGGCGCGGAAAAATTTGCTGATTTTTATGATATTTTCTTTAAGGGGTGTTCTCACTTTAGACGCTTGAAAAAGGCTAGAAAAAATGTCTTTTTGAATATATTTATGTAACCCAAACAAACTTTAAACGCGTTTTTCTCGGAACAACGTTTTTCGATGGCTTGTTGATAAAATCTTCGAAACTGCTGAACCGATCCTTATGACATTTTAACCACATATTCTTCACAACTATAGCTATAGCGCATATCAAGGATTTTTTTTAATTTTGATATTTACTATCTCTTTTGCGAAAAAACGGTAAAAAAAACGTTTTTTTTCGAAAAATTTCCGCCATTTTGTTATTTTTGCACTTTTAAAAAATCGTATGATATGCGCTATAGCCACTGACACACCGAGTCTGAAACCGTTTGATTTTTTTGTTTCGGATGACCCATGTCCGAGATTTCCTCAATAGTACAGACCTACGATTTTTTTAGGACATTCTTTTAACTACCATTTTCGTCTAAAAATAGTGACTTAAATAAATAATTTTTTTTTATTATGTATTTCGAAAGTGTATTTATTAAGTGTAACAACTCTTATATCAATATTTATAATATAATCCTATTTAAAACATTATGAATATAGCCTTTTTAGCGTCTAAAGTGAGAAGACCCCTTAAAGGAAAGTTGTCTTCACCATTTTTAAGACTTAGGGTATGTTTTGTTACTACTTTTGGCTGTTACATGGTATTTTTTTTTAATTAATTTTTTTCAAGTGGCTGAGGTTCGGCACGGTCTTCTAAACTGCATTTTAAAAACCGACGTGACGCATGGCTAAAAAACTGATCGACCAATTCTGATGAAATTAGGGTGTTGAAGTTTGCATAGTTGGAATGCAACGAAAATATATTTCTGTCATATTGCCCTACGTTTTTCGGCACATTCAGGCTACGGCAGTCATTGAAACATTATTGAGAATCATTATTCAAATTTTATAACCTAAAGCTGCAACAAAAAGATTTTAGATAACAATAAAAATTAAGAAATGAAAAAATACACAAGCTTTTTCGTTGAGTTCCAACGATGCAAACTTCAACACCATATGAAATTTAGTATAAATCTTTTCAACCTTATTCCCTAAAACATGAATCTAAATGTTTTTGAAAATAAAAAAGTATTGTTTTTTTGCAAAATGTAGCCATTTTTTTCGGAAAATTCCATTTTTTTTCAGAGCGTACTATTTCATCGATTTTCAACATTTCTCACTTTTTCTTGGTTCATATTCTACGTATGTTAATGAAAAAAAATCTTTGCTGGTTTTTTCAGATTAATCCCGCCGACGCTATGTGTTACGCCGTTTGACAAAATCCGTCGCAACCCGTTTGGAAGATCGTGCCATACCTCCGCCATTTTTAAACATAAACAAAAAAAATACTATGTAACGGTCAAAAATAGTAATAAAACTTACCCTAAGTCTAAAAAATGGCGAAGAAATCTTTCCTTAAAAAAATCATAAACATTAGGAACTTTTTTTCTCGTCTAAAGGTATCGCCCCCCTTAATAAGTTGCTGTCGAGCAAAATCATTGAGACGAACGAGTCGTCGTGCAATATGGTTGACACCGTGTACATTCCCCGATAACTTATTCCGTATGGTCCAGTAACTACTGTTACTTTTGATATCTTCGAAACTATAGTTTTCAGGAAAAAATGTCCAACAGAAGCTGCAATGTCGAGAATGGATCGTTAGATGACGACAACGATTTTTTGCAGGTGGAGTTGTTTCCAAGATACAAAGGTCACCTTTGTTCGTTCAAACGCAAAGCTTTGTTTTTAGATCTACCATCTGATAGCCGCTGTTGAGACGCATACAATGAACTACAACACATGGTCATACAAGGTCATTTGAGTTGCTTTCGTTTCCAAAAGATGGTCGAAGTTGAAAGCCGTGACATTGAATTGGAGAGAAAGACGACCGGATTGTCACGATGCCGACGGTCGTTACTTCGAACACCTTTTAGAATGGAAAGCGACTTAGTGACCTTGAACGACCTTGGGTTGTCGGGCATTGTATTCGTTTCAACAGCTGCTGGACATGTAAACACAGCATGCCATTGAAAAAACAACGGTGACCTTCATATTAGTCCAGTAAAAGAGCCGCAAACCCACAACTTTTTAGCATAGAATATGAATTTTTGACTGAAGGTAGATGGTTGCATACTGAAAGTAACCCTGACAAAATGTTGCCCCTCAACTCGCCCCAATGCTAAGGATAGGGGTTGAAAACTAAAAAATCGCCGTATCTCGATAATTAATAGCCCGATCAAAAAAGGTTTCAAACAAAAGTTGTTTGAAATGATAAAATTCGTATAAAGTTATTTGACATCCAACCCCCTATCTTTGAAAATAGCGGCACAAAAACGATGCGAAAATTCGGGGTTGCCGCGTGTGCGAGCGGAGTGCTCTCGTGATTTTGTGCCGCTATTTTCAAAGATAGGGGATTGGACGTCAGATAACTTTATACGTATTTCATTATTCCAAACAACTTTTGTTTGACACATTTTTTTATCGGGCTATTAATTATCGAGGTACGGCGATTTTTAAGTTTTCAACCCCTATTTCTTAGGGTTGGGACGAGTTGAGGGGAAACATTTTATTGGGGTTACTTTCAGTATGCAACCATCTACCTTCAGTCAAAACTTCATATTCTACGCTAAAAAGTGCTGGGTTTTCGTCTCTTCCACTGGACTATATTTCGGCAGCAAGTCATCCACAGAACGAATCGTTGTCATCATTTGACGATCCCTTCCGTGCAATACAACTTCTTCTAGACCACTTTTTTCCGACACCCTTTCTTTTTTCGACATTTCAACGATGGGAACTTCGATGCCGTAGTGGAAGCCCAATTCTTCAGAGTTCCAATCATACGAATGACAACTAGTAGGCAATATAGGAGTATATTCTATCAAAGCAGTTGGTCATCAACGGATTACACCTAGCTCGTGGCCGAAAAATGAAGAAATTTTCGTGATTTTTTCCCGGGAAAACGTGGGCAGTTTCTCAGATACACATTTTTTGTACATTAAAGAGTATCGTTCCAAGTATCTTTTACAATTTTTGAATTAAAAAATATTTATAAATGTGGTAGATACAATGGTTTGTGTCGGACGGAGGATTCAATAAAATGTCGATTTTTGAACAAATGGCCGCAGTCCAAACTAAAAGCTATCGAACTTCGTTGAAAAAAGACGATCGAGAAAAAAAAATCCTAAAAAATCTAATTTTGAGAAAAAAGCGTTTAAAGTTGGCTGGTCCGCGGAAGCTACCAATAAATGCCCATGACGCCCTCAATTTTGAACGGTTCGACTTGAAATTTTCAGAGAATATTTTTGAAATGTTATTTTGAGAATCCGAAAACTGGTAATTGAAAAAAATACAATAAAAAATGTCAACTAAAAATTGTTATTTGAAAATGGTATTTGAAAACCGAAATTGGTATTTGAAGACATTACAATAAAAAATGTCAACTAAAAATGTCAACTAAAAATTGTTATTTGAAAATGGTATTTGAAAACCGAAATTAGTATTTCAAGACATTACAATAAAAAATGTCAACTAAAAATTTCAGCTAAAAAACATTTCAACCTATTAAAAACGATTTTTTTGTTGCTGTAGGTTGTATAAGCAACAAAGGAGTTTCGAACCTTTTCCTCTGTCAACTTCAATAACTTCTCCCTCTGCCTCGTTTCCTTATCCTCATGTGAATTCATAGCTATTTATACATTGTTCCACAACTGCGTGTTCGTTCGAACAAATGCTAATTGATCCAGCTCGCTTCTCGCGGGAATGTAGCCATCATCTAAACAAATTACTTTTTTCCTGGTTGTGGTAGCGGCTCGGCAGCATACAATAGTTCTAACGACTGCGCAGCCCAACGTTATATTATTTGTTTTTGTGATCTAATATACACCCACGCTTCGAATACTTCGAAGTTGGTGACGTACCATGTTATTTTGGATCCGTAAACTCGAACCAATCAGGCTAATTCGAGTACTGTGTCCATCGCATGACGTGGGCACGTAAGGGCATACGAATCTATTATGTGTATCGAATGTTCAGAGCCGAATGGCTCACAATGGGCCAGAGCATGGAAACGCCATGATAAAGGAAATACTATTGAATATTGAACTTTAACAGTACGAAGATATGAATCATTGAGGGGTCAGCATAAACTTGAAATTAAGTGTGGAGAAACCTTTAAACGAGGAATAAATTTGCTGATTTTCATGATTTTTTTTTCTAAAGCAAAGATTTCTTCACCATTTTTGAGACTTAGGGTATGTTTTATTATTACTTATGGCTGTTACATGGTATTTTTAAAGTAATCTTTTAAAATGGCGGAGCTGTACGTCATGCCAAAAAAGCCATCTTTAATTTTCGATATTTTTCAATGAAATTTGGTACACAACTTTGTTAATGTACATACAAATAAATGTCCAAACGATTTTACAATCATATCACTTAATGCTGGAAAATAATTTTTTTCAAATAACCCTGATTTTCGTCTTGTCACAGTAGCCTAACTAGTAGAAGTAGGATATTTTTATTGAAGTATAATGTAGACACATGGAGGTTATGTGTGGTACACAATATCCGATAAATGGCCGCCACGTCCCTGTTTGAAAACGTTCACTCTTTTGACGAAATTTTCAACAACATGTTGGCATAATTGCGCACTAATTTAATTAATGGTGCGTCCAATTGCTTCCTTGAGCTCCGGAATGGTCGGTGAATCATTGGCATACAATTTTCCTTTCAGAAAATCCCCAAAGACAGAATGGCGTAAAATCGCACGGTCTTGGTGGCCAATTCACATCGCCGCGGCGCGAGATAACACGACCATGAAACTTCGTCTGCAATAATTGAATCGTTTCGCCTACAGTAACAGGCTGCGCCATCTTGTTGAAAGAATACACTGATAGAAACATTCTACCGATATGAACTAATCGCGTCTATTTGATTTTTGTTTATTTGAATTAACTAGATTTTTCGCGGAAACAAATTTTTTCTATTGCATTCCATTATTGAAATTATTTACTTTAAATATATTTATTCGAATAAAAATATATTCAATATCGTCCAATAACAAAATATTTCGTTTAATCCTAATAAATCTGTTATTCGGTTTCATCTGCTCAAAAAACACTTTAGTTGAATCCACTAAATGGATCTATTTGATTTTTTTTATTTAAACTAAATAGAATTTTCGTAGAGTCAACCATTTTTCTATTTGATTGAATGGTCTACACTCCCTTGAATGGACTCCCCCCTACACATCAGATGTGTAGGGGGAGAAAGGGTGGAGAGAGAGGAATTATACATATAGGTTATGTTAGAAAAATATATAGCATGCTATTCGATAAAACTCTCTAATTATCACAATGATATTACCTAATTGATATAGTTTGTGATACAGCAAATAATTATAGGAATTCATTTGGCCTCTTGCAAGGAACATCCCTCAGGTGACACCCTTCGATTTTGTTGAAATTTTGATATGTTATAAAGCACCAAAAAGTAAGCGATACGTATTTTTTTATCGGCGGAAAAACGGTTTTAAGGGCTGAAACATACCCTCAAAAATGGGGATGTTTTTCGTTTTCCGTCGATAACGTTTTAACGGTACCAGACATTAAAAAATTCCAAATTGCAACAATATTTATTTTTTTGTGCACTATACATTGGAGATGAGAACGACAACGTTATCGACGAAAAACGAAAAACATCCCTATTTTCGAGGGTTCGTTTCACCCCTTAAAACCGTTTTTCCGCCGATAAAAACAAATACGTATCGCATAAAAACAAATACTTTTCAGTGATTTATAACATGTCCAAATTTCAACAACATCGAAGGGTGTCACCTGAGGGATGTTCCTTGCTAGCCAAATCTGCGACTAAGATGATACAAGCACTCGGTAGCATAGAGGCAGCGTGCGTAGCTATGAACTGTTAGGTTCTAGGTTCGATTCCCATGTAGGTGGAATATTTTCTTCGACAGAAATCATCTCGAAAGGCCAGGGAATTACGAATTACGATACAAAATCGTTGTCGTAAAATTCTCAATTAAGTATTTTATTTTATTTTGGATTTATGAAATATTTTATGTACATAGTACACTTAGATTTACAGTGTACATTGTAAGCACATAGAGATTTAGTTGAATCGAATTTTTATTTATTCAATTTCAATATATTTAATATTTAAAAAGAATAGTTGAAACAAATAGAAAACTATCTGTGAAACAAATAACATCGTAGTAAGCCGTGAGTCAAGGAAAAAACCAATTCGATTTCAATATATCCTATTTAAGTTAAATATTTTTTTTGTTGGCAGTGTATGTCTTCCAAGTCCATGCCGTTTATGCCCTCTATCGGATATAGTGTTCCACACATAACCTCCATGTTTGTACCTTGTTTTGAAATAAAAATATTCGTAATTTCCAAATAAATAATACGTTTTGCTAATAAATGAAAATGTCAGGTGATTTTGAGACACCCTTTGTAAATGTATAGCTCCAATCGTTCGTTGCGCATTTGCGGAGTACGTGTCCTACGAGGCAACGTAGTGATCGATCAGTATACCCGTGCGATAAAAACCTCCGTACGGCCGGCATTATTCGTCGGATATCGATCGTCCATGTCCCGAGACTGGCAATAGCCTACGACAAATATTATGGGCTGCACTACATATCTTTCGCATCGTACATGTATTTCCTGGCGTGCGCTTATACACTGCCTGTGTACCTTGGAAATAAAAACGTTTACGACGAGACTCGACGTGCGAAATGTCCACAGCGTATGATGTAGAGCCGTCATTCCGCGCTACGGTTGGCCACCGCGTTAGTGATGAACAAGGGAACACAGTTGAAGCCCTGATAAGTTTAAAGTTCGGGGCAGTACCCCCCAAGGCTGGATCCACTGGCGAGGATTTGGAGGAAAAAAAGAAACAAGTAGCTCGTTATCGTAATTTACACAATCTTATCGAAGACTCCCGTCGTTTACTTAGCGCGATCTTCACGCACGAAGTAGCAAAATAAGTGGCCAACTCGCTTCGAGAGCTCCGGCGGAAAATTCCCGACGTGCAATTCCTTGATATCTGTTATCTAACTTTTGGGGACAAGGATGGCGTTTATTTGGAATCGAAAGGAGGCGAAAAAATACGCAGAAAAATGCGAAGGATTTCACCAAAACGCTCGAGCACCAGATAGTTATTGTGCCAAGAGATATGGCAGTGACTTGTCGACGAGCATTGAAAGGAATATACAGTACCGGTCAAAAGTTTCCGATTACTGGATAATTGAAAAATTATATTAGAATAATATAATTCATTTTATAAATATATATAATTATAATAATTTATAAATATAATTTTATATATTATTGTGATAATATAAATTAATTATATTATTATAATATAATTTTGCAATTATCCAAAGTGGGCGAAAAGTTTTGATCGGTACTGTATGTAGGGTGTCTTGTTATGAATGGATAATCCTGCAACTGTCGATAGGTCAGATCATGTCCTACTGTATGCCGGAATTTCAGTTTAGTAACAGGTCCACAGTTTTCGAGACTTTGGGCTTTATGTTATTAAAAAAAATCATCTGCTTTTGGCTTTTCGCATGCCATTTCTACGAATGATATGAATCGACAATAACTAAGCAACTTTTTTAAGTAATTGACACGATATGCGTAGTTCAAATTGGTTTGTATGATTATTCTGCATAAGATCTTTTTTCATAACGTTTCCTTATCATTTAAGGTTGAAAAAAACCTTTTTCTAGATAAAACAAATAACTAAGAGTATTTTAAAAATAACAGGTTCAACAAAGTTATCATTTGTAGAAATGGCATGCGAAAAACTAAAAGCAGATTTTTTTTATCTCGAAAACCGTAAGGTTTTCTTAGGCCTAGACCTTAGGCCTAGACCTTAGACCTTAGGCCTAAAACCGTAAGGTTAAGTCCTTAGGCCACAGTAACGGGTATAAAGTCATGTACGAATTTAACAATTTTTTTTCGTATGAAAAAGTGATTCACTAATAAAATTAATTACACATCTATTGAGTATGAATATCAAGCTGTTAGAAAATATATCTACATATTTTTTTCGATGTTCAAAATGGCCGACTACTCGAAACTTCTCGAAACAGCTTTTTTCCAATTGGCGTGACAAATAACTTCAACAATTTCCACTCGATTTACTTCAAATTTAAAAGTTATATGCCTAATTGCATTTCGCAGAGAAGTACGTACGGAATTTCTGATTAATCGAAAACTTTTCATTTTATGAGCAGTTTATGAGCAGTTATAATGAAATTTTTCACTGAAAACTCATTTCTTAAGTTCAAATACATACAACTTTTGGATGAAACCACATTTTTTAAATTCCGTACGTACTTCTCTGGCTATTCTAATGTAGACTGAGAGGAATTAATTTTTTTCTTTTGTATATGTACTTTCCTTTTGGAAGTTTTTAAGAAGAATTGGGAGTCATTTAGACTGGTATAAGTATTTTTTTTATCATCTGAACTAATTTTTTTCATTTTTGATCAAAATCTAAGGCATTTTTATCTCAATCTATGGCACGTTAGTGTTCGGTTGATCATTTATTTGTTGCTTAACAGAGCACTTCATATCGATACATGAGTGAGGAAAATCGCAAGGAAAGAAAATACACCAAAGAGAAAAATGAAAAAAAAAAATTCTCGAAAAGTGAAAAACATCGTAGAACACACATGGGGGTGATTCCGATAGGTATTGATACAAAGCCTCCAGATTTTTGTTTTGGACCTCACTTTTCGAGCCACCCTGTGAACGTATAGTCTAGCCTTAGCAGCAATTTTCGAATTCTGTGCAACTTCATCTCTGTACTATTATACAGCAACTTGATACTATCAATTAATTTTAAATATTTTCCAGTGAAGATATACCTGTTGGAAATTGTCCCGATTTTAATTTCGAACTTGGACAATTCATCTTTAAAACTTCGGATATAAAAACTTCCGTCGCATTCGTCCTGTAATTAAAGTTACTTTGGCAATCGATATATCGAATTATCATCAATTACTGAATATTTTCAACAGACTGGCATTTTGACTTAATGCAAATATTTTACGAAGAAGAAAGCTCTCAAAAATTGTTTTTATCTCGATCGACCAAAAAAAACCAAATCGTACAAGTTTTCCCCAAACTCTCTCCCACGTCCTTCAACTGAAGTTATTTTGCCAACCGACAGCTTTATACACGGGGAACAAAGTTACCTTAATCAATTAAATGGTTCATTCACAGGTGGCCAACGAAGTCTTGAGATGATACGCTAAAATATTAAATACTATTCAATAAACAATCCTTAAAATAACCTAAAGCTCCATTTTTTCTATGAATAATTCGTTGGAATCCCCCAATGACGCTTCCAGTCATCCAAAGTCGTTTTTCTTTTCAGTGTAGTTGGAACGGAAGCAATAAAATAACTTTCGTTTGCCAAACGTTGAAATTAGTCGAGAATACAGTTAGCCATGCACGCCAGCTGACTTTCCCATTCAAGCGTGTCGCGACTCGGAATACAATGTGCAAAATATAAGTGAGCGAGTCGTTGAACGCGGTGCAAGGCACATACTCGGACGAAAAACGGGCGTCGAAAGTGTGGGTGCTCGTAAGGACGAGAGTCATTGACCCTTGGAATTGTGGGCCGACGGGTGACCTTGAGATCGCCCCGATTTGGGGACTCCCTGCGATTCGGGGATTCCCTCTCACATAGAGAGCCGCTCGTGTTTCCTCGCAATTTTTTTTCGTGTGTTCGTCGTGAATGGATCTTGGAAGAAAATGCTAAAAAAATGTTTCTTTTGGTATTTTGGAGAAAATGTAGAAATAATTTTTTTTGTTGCATTTTGGAGAAAATGTAAAAAATCGTTCTTCTTGCATTTTGGAGAAAATGTAAAAAATCGTTTTTTTTGTTGTATTTTGGAGCAAATGTAGAAATCGTTTTTTTATTGCATTTTGGAGAAAATGTAAAAAATCGTTTTTTGCATTTTGGAGTAAATGTAAAAAATCGTTTTTTTGCATTTTGGAGTAAATGTAAAAAATCGTTTTTTTGCATTTTGGAGTAAATGTAAAAAATCGTTTTATTGCATTTTGGAGTAAATGTAAAAAATCGTTTTTTTGCATTTTGGAGTAAATGTAAAAAATCGTTTTATTGCATTTTGGAGTAAATGTAAAAAATCGTTTTTTTTTTCGCATTTTCTTAAAGGATACACATTTAAGAATATGTGAAAAAAATGTCAAGTTAGAGTATTGAAAATTAACCAAGTTTTGAACGATTTAGTAAGAGCAGGTAGCGCAACGATTTACGTATACTAAAACTTTCAAAGACGTTTTTCTCGAAACGACGTTCGTCAACCTGACCAGAATCATAACTCTAGCTATAATTGTCCGATTTTCAATTTGAAAAACCAAAATTTCCCTAGTTGCAGTACCTATCGGTGTACGTAGCCTTTTTTTATTTAGTATTTTTAAAGCTCCCAAATACAAATAAAAATTTCGCCAAAAGTTCCATTTTTTAACTCCCGTCATTTTGTGAGATTTTCTTTATTCGGAAAACGATTATCCACAACAAGAACTACATTTATAGAGATCATAAAACTTTTTGATTATTATTTTTCGGACCAACCATTGTAATGTTACTGATCCGGCCGTTGGACCACTTTATACCTCAATAACGTTGTTAATTTTCCATTTTTTCAAATAAAAATTTTACATGAAATAAGTTCGATGTATGCTTAACAACCTACCTTCCTTCCAAATCCCAAATAAATAATCTAGAAGACAAAAAAAATCAGAAAAAACAACCTTTCATAATGATGTCCCCTTTTATAACACGGGCAGTCAGTGGTAACACTTAAGTCGCTGGAAAATTGCTACGAATTGTCAGTCGTCCTCGAAGCTCATGGACAATCCACCGACCAGGAAGAGGCAAAGACAAAAAGTGAATGTTTCAACTTCGAGCACAAACTCCGTTTCGAATTAATTGCCTACTCAGTCTTTGTCATAATTTGAACCACGGAGAAAAAAAAGGTTTAGTAGACGTGGATAAGCTTAATCAAAATTCAACTTCGGAATTACGACGAGTCGCGACGCGGTGTTTACGAGGAAAGCATATTCTAATCTAAGTAATTTAGGAATGACGTTGAACTTTGCATCGTTGGAATGCAACGAAAATGAATTATTTTTAATTATTCACATTTTTTTGCCACTCTAGCCGGTGAACATCGCTTAAACGTTCCCGCGTATTATGATTAGAAATGTCGACCTCAGTTTGCAATAAAGAGGCTTTGGATAATGGTAAAACTAAAGAAAAAAATGAAGAAAAAAACGACATCGTTGCATTTTAAGGGGTCTTCTCACTTTAGACGCTAAAAAGGCTATTTTCATGAATTTTTTTGATAGGCTTATATTATAGATATTGATATAAAAGTTGCTACACTTAATAAACGCACTTTCGAAATACACAAAAAAAATGTTTTTTTTTTAAATGTATTTATGTAGCCGAAACAAACTTTTAACGCGTTTTTGTAGAAACAACGTTTTTCGACGGCTTGCTGATAAAATTTCCGAAACTACGGAACCGATCCTTATGAAATTTTAAGCACATATACTTTATAATTATAGCTATAGTGCATATCAAGAATTTTTAAAAAATTTTATATTTATTATTTTTTTTGCCAAAAACGGTGAAAAAAAACAAGTTTTTTTGTTTTTTCGAAAACATGTCCGCCATTTTGTTATTTTTGCATACATAAAAAATAGTATGATATGTGCTATCGCCATTATCATACTGACAAGGGACATCACTTTGGTGTCCTCCTCCGATTTTGTTGAAACTTTTTTATGTGGAAGAGTATCAAAAACTAAGAGACACGTATTTTTTTTTATCGGCGGGAAACCGGTTTTAAGGGGTGAAAGGCACCCTCGAAAATAGGGGTGTTTTTCGCTTTTCGTCGATAATTTTATCGTTCTCATCTCCAATGTATAGTAAAAATAAACATTGTTGCAATTTGAAATTTTTTAATATCTCGTACCGCTAAAACGTTATCGACGAAAAACGAAAAACATCCCCATTTTTGAGGGTTCGTTTCACCCCTTAAAACCGTTTAGCCGCCGATAGAAAATACGTGTCTTTTAGTTTTTGATACTCTTCCACATAAAAAAGTTTCAACAAAATCGGAGGAGGACACCAAAGTGATGTTCCTTTTGAATCTGAAACCGTTTGATTTTTTTGTTTCGGATGATCCATCTCCGAGATTTCATCAACAGCGCAGACCAACAATTTTTTTAGGACATTTTTTTAACTAACATTTTCGTCTATAAATAGTGACTTAAATAAATAAATGAATTTTTTTAAATGTATTTCGAAAGTGTATTTATTAAGGCCTTAGGCCACAGTAACGGGTATAAAATCATGTGCGAATTTAACCATTTTTTTCGTATGAAAACGTGATTTACTCCTAAAATTTATTACACATCTATTTAGTACGAATATCAAGCTGTTGGAAAAAATATATATTTTTTTTCGATGTACAAAATGGCCGGCTACTTGAAACTTCTCGAAACAGCTTTTTTCCAATTGGCGTGACAATTAACTTCAACAATTTTCACTCGGTTTACTTCAAATTTAAAAGTTATGTTCCTAATTGCATTTCGCAGAGAAGTACGTACGGAATTTCTGATTAATCGTAAACTTTTCATTTTATGAGCAGTTCTAACGAAATTTTTCACTGAAAATTCATTTCTTAAGTTCAAATATCTACAACTTTGGAATGAAACAATATTTTTTTAATTCCGTACGTACTTCTCTAGGTTTTCTAATGTAGATTGACGAGAATTTTTGTTTTTTATTCTAGGTAAAAAACTGTGGATGCAAAATGCCACGCCGCGGAGCGCCTAAAAACAAAAGAAAATATTAGTAGTCGGCCCTTTTGTACATCGAAAAAAATATATATATATATTTTCTAACTTGATATTCATACTAAATAGATGTGTAATTAATTTTATGATTGACACACTTTTTCATACGAAAAAAATTGTTAAATTCGTACATGTGATTGACAATTATATCAATATCTATAATATAAACCTATTTCAAAAAATCATGAAAATAGCCTTCTTTTTACGGTCCAAAGTGAGAAGACCCCTTAAAAAAATCATGAAAATCAGCATTTTTTTCTCGCCTAGATATCTCCCCCCTTAAAAAGACTCGATTTCTTTCAGAGATTTTTCAGCGCGCATGCCAATTTTTTTTTTCCCCAAACGTAAAATTTTGCTCTCACTGCAAATACTTTAATTTTCTCGTGGCGTCAACCAAGAGATAAAAAGACCCGAGAATTTCGCGTCAAACCGAGCGCAAATAAAACGAAAAAGTGAAATTGACGAACGTCGAGAAGTTCTGTGGCTAAACACCTTACCGTTCCGTCGATACGTGTTCGACCCGGCAAACAGAGGGAATACACGTTCTTGTATTATTACTCTCACAGAGCAATGCATAATTAAGTGGTACCGCGTGTACAACGAATGTCAGCGACGCGGGGTCTCGTCGTGTGTTCGTCTTCGACGTTCGTCGTCGACGACGATATGAACACTCGGAAATACTCGAGGCCCACGATCTCGTAACGACATCAATTTAATAACAAACTGGCGTCGGACACTCGAGCGGGTGTGCCACCATGATGAGTATAACGTCGACGGAAATATAGCTCGCGAATAGCCGAACGACGATACACGGCATTGCAAATTCATTCTGCAAATAAAAAGTGTCTGTAAAGTTTACGAGTATTTCACTTCGAAAAAAAAACTATTTTATGGCGCCTAAATGATTAAAAAATCAATAATGATCAATGTATTTACATTTTCTTATAAAAAATAATCTATTTAAAAAATAAATAATATTAATTTATTATTATTATTATTTTTCTAAAGGAATTTTTAACACGCGACATTAGATTTTTAATTGCCTACCGTTTGCAGCATGGAACATGCATGCGAGAAGAGATAAATTTACTTCACAGACATTTCTTATTTGCAATGAATCATTTTGCGTTTTTTTTTCTTCATTTCTCTGCGAATTTCGATATTCGCAAAATGATGAAAAAACGATTGGTGGTTTAAAGAATTTGAGGACCGCTGTCAACGAGGCGACTTATATAGAAGATTTATTATTGTTATTTCTAACAATAATTAAATAATGATAATAATAATACTAAATTTAAACAAAAAATAATCATTGAAAAGTTTCGTTTCAATTCGTGTAATTGACAAAAATAAAATCCCTCATATAAAAAAATTAATATAGACGAAAATAAAATTCCTAAAAAAATAGAAGCCCTCAAATTAAAAAAAGACCCGAATCCTTTTTCACTATTTTGCGAATTTTCGAGCGTTCCGACATGCCAACTATTACGAAAATGTCGCCGTTGTCAACGAGACGACTTATGTCGAAGATTTATTATTTTTATTTATTATCATCATTTCTAACAATAACTAAATAATAATAACAGTAATAATAATAATACTAAATTGAAACATAAAGTAATCATTAAAAAATAAAAAATCTTTGTTTTAATTCGTGTCATTGACAAAAAATAAAATCCCTCAAATCAAAAAATAAATATAGACGAAAATAAAATTCCCCAAAAGAAATAAAAAGCCCTCAAATAAAAAACCCCCCAATTATTTTCCACTATTTTGCGAATGATTGCGATAATGTCGCCGTTGTCAACGAGACGACTTATATCGGAGATTTATTATTTTCATTCATTATCATGATTTCTAATAATAACTAACTAAATAATAACAAAAACAATAACAATACCAAATTTGAATATAAAATAATCATTGAAAAATTAAAAATCTTCGTTTCGATTCGTGTCATTGACTAAAATAAAATCCCTCAAATAAAAAAATAAATATAGACGATAATAAAATTCCACAAAAAAAATAAAAGCCCTCAAATAAAAAATAAAAAACCCAATCCTTTTTCCCTATTTTGCGGTTTTTAGAGAATTCCGACATGCCAATGATTACGAAAATGTCGCCGTTGTCAACGAGACGACTTTTAGGATATTTATAATTTTTATTTATTATCATTATTTCTAACAATAACTAAACAATAATAACAGTAATAATAATACTGAATTGAAACATAAAGCAATCATTGAAAAATAAAGATCTTCGTTTCGATTCGTGCCATTGACAAAAATATAACCCCTCAAATGAAAAAATACATATAGACGAAAATAAAATTCCTGAAAAGAAATAAAAGCCCTCAAATAAAAAACCCCCCAATTATTTTCCACTATTTTGCGAATGATTACGAAAATATCGCCGTTGTCAACGGGACGACTTATATCGAAGATTTATTATTTTTATTCATTATCATGATTTCTAACAATAACTTAATAATAATAATAATACTAACACCATATTTAAATATAAAATAATCATTGAAAAATTAAAAGTCTTCGTTTTAATTCGTGTCATTGACAAAAATGAAATCCCTCAAATAAAAAAATCAATATAGACGATAATAAAATTGCTCAAAAAAAATTAAAGTCCTCAAATAAAAAAAACCCGAATCCTTTGTCCGTATTTTGCGAATTTTCGAAATTCCGACATGCCAATGATTACGAAAATGTCTACGCACGAAGTGAGAATTTCACGTCAAATTGTGATTTATCTCGTCTATCTTACGATCAAGGAAAAAATATATATATTCTGTTCAGGAAAGGAAAGTACAAGTTGAGGGCTAGAAAAAAAGAAGCCTTAAGCCTATTACGCAAAGTGATCCGGGATTAGAAAAGCTCGGGAATATACACGCGTAACTCAATAGTATTCGCAGTCTCATTCGATTATCGGGCTCTATTCCCGCACACTCAATCGTTCTCGTCCAGCCTTCAACTCGTTCCCTAACCCATTTATCCCACTTTACGTTTGCGCGATAGTTGTGTGCTTCGAATGACACGCGCGGCACTTGTACACACACGTGAATCGATCAACAATTCGTATAACGCGAAACGAAACGAGGTTGCGCCGTTTGAATCTAGGCCGTGAAATCGATTATTGATACACCTCTCTCGTGAGACTTTACAGTAATGGGTATAGTACTTTTGCCACATGGCATCGCGAAGTGGGCGTCGGCGGTCGGGAACAACACGTGAAACAGCTTTGCGGTTACCGGGCTCGGCTCGGGCAACGCTCTTTTTTTCGCCAATTTCGTAATTTTTCGTCAGCGGTGAGATAAAAATTCGGAGTGTGAGTGCGCACCGGAGGAACATCGTGTTACATTTTAAGGGGTTAGGCCACTCTAGAAGCCGAAAAAATAGGCTTTTTGGGATTTTTTTATTCGAAATAACTACAAAATAAATCGAGATCACAAAAAAGGGTGTTTATCATACATATCAGTGACTGTGTGCAATAATTTTTTTGAAGCGATTAATTTCAAAATGGCGGCTGTGCAGCGTTTGTCTCAAAACTGCATTTTTTAAGTTGGCCGGAAACATAACTCAGACAATTTTTAACCCATTCACTTGAAATGTTGAATATATCTTGAAAAACACAATGTCTATGAAAGTACGTAGGATTTTTTTTAATATTGCATAGTTCATTTGTTATTAACAATTATCTTATTTGTTATTAACAATTATTATTTTAATTTAACAACTTTAACTTAATTTAACAACTTTTAACTTTGATTTAATTTAACAATTATTATTAACAATTATCTTATTTGTTATTAACAATTTAGGCAAATTTTTCACTTTCCAAAAATTTGCTTCAAGAAAATTATTGTATACAGTCACTGATATGTATGATAAACACCCTTTTTTGTAATCTCGATTTATTTCGTAGTTTTTCTGAAAAAAATCCCCAAAAGCCTATTTTTTCGGCCTCTAGAATGGCCTAAGGCCTTAAGGGGTCTTCTCACTTTAGACTCCGAAAAAAGGTTATTTTCATGAATTTTTTTGCTAGGTTTATAGTATACATATTGATATAAAAGTTGTTGCACTTAATAAATACACTTTCGAAATACATTGATTTTTTTCATGTACTTATGTAACCCAAACAAACTTAAAACGCGTTTTTCTCGAAACAATGTTTCTTGGCGGCTTGTTGATAAAATCTTCGAAATTACTGAACCGATTCTTATGAAATTTTAACCACATATTCTTTACAATTATAGCTAAAGCGCATATCAAGGATTTCTTTAAATTTTGATATTTACTCTTTTTTTTGCCAAAAACGGTAAAAAAACATGTTTTTTTGGTGGTTTTTTCGAAAAATGTCCGCCATTTTATTGTTTTTGCATTTGTAAAAAATCGTATGATATGCGCTATAGCCATTAACATACTGAATCTAAAACCGTTTGTTCTTTTTGTTTCGGATGATCCATCTCCGAGATTTCATCAACAGCGCAGACCTACAATTTTTTTATGAAATTTTTTTAACTACCATTTTCGTCAATAAATAGTGACTTAAATGAATATATTTTTTTTCAAAAATATTTCGAAAGTGTATTTATTAAGTGTAACAACTTTTATATCAATATCTATAGCATAAAGCTATCAAAAAAATTCACGAAAATATCCTTTTTGAAGCGTCTAAAGTGAGAAGACCCCTTAGAACGTTGCAATGCAACGGAAGCTCTTTCTTTTATTTTTATTTTATTATGTATAATATCGTGCAATTTTTTTCATTTTGAAAATGCAAGACTCTCAATGAGCGTGTTGAAAAATGGTTGCGCGATTTTTGTGAATAAACTCTGCGAAGCGAAAGTCGATAAAAATCAAAAAATTAATTTCCATTGCATTGCATCCAACGATGCAACTTCAATCCAAAGAAGTTCATTGACGTTCAATTATAAATCCCAGATGAAAAAAACAACTGTATCGGCAACGAAATAAAGATTCAAGATCGTCTGAATATACGGTATTGAAGTTTGCAAGTTTGCATCGGGATGCAACGACATTTTTTTCTCTCATGTTACCCAATTTTTTTCGGCCCATTCAGGTCACTAAAATTACTGGAACATTTGTGAAGATCCTTATTAGGGTACCGAAAACTAAACGTGGAAAAAGGGGTTCAGATATTAATCAAAATAAAGAAAGGGAAAAATATAGAAGGATTTTCGTTGCATTCCAACGGTGCAAACTTCAACACTAACTGAATATTGCAAGGCTCGAACAATTGATTTGAAAAATACGTTAATTAGATTAGTAAACTAAAGTTTTAAGGTCATCGCGTAAATAAATTACTTTTTGGGGTAAACATTGTCGAGAAAATGGTCAAAAATATGAAAATTTGATTACAAAGCCTACTTAATTTTTAATTTTTTATATTTTTACAAAATTTTACAAAATTTTACAAAATTTCTCGCCAGATCGATCAATAACTTTTTGACCTATAACATGAGCAGTTTTTCAAAAGAAGCCTAAAGGAATGCCTTATAACGCCGCCATTTTGATTTGTTTAATAAAGAAAAAAATTAACACTCGAAAGTTGGAATAAGATAATAGCAAAATTTTGAAATGATGCGATTATTTTATTACCTTTAAAAAAATCATGAAAAATAACTCATTTTCGGGCGTCTGAAGGGTCCCCCCCCCCTTAATACACTCGTAGAAAATAAGCCAGCAATGATTGAGAAAAAATCTAAATCCATATTGGCTATTATTATGCTCTGTAAATGATGTAGAAAGTATATCATTGTCTAGACAAATTCCAAAATTGATGTAAAATCACTTTTCAATAAAAAAAAAATCTTGAAACAATTCGTCGTTTTATTGAAAATTTTGAAACTTTTCAAACATCCATAGCTGAGCTATTTTGTACGGTGGTCAGATTTTCGGAGTTTTTGTCTTTCAGGTAAAATTCTATCGGAGTTTTGTTATTACATTAATCATCCTTAAGGGGTTAGGTGGGCTTGAAAATTTCAAAAAATGCATTTTTAAAAATTTTATTTTCTAATAGTACAATATGTCTAGAATATTCTCCCAAGGTTTTAAGTGAACCGGAGTAAAAGTCTGGGGGAGAGAGCCATTGGGAGTTGCCCCCGTTGGTAAAGACCGGCCCGGAGTGACGCCTGTATATCGCATTTTTCTCAAAACACTATTTTTTAAGTCGGTGGACACGATTTCTCAAAAACTACGGAAGCGATATTTTCAAAATTTTGCGCACTTCTTCAAAATGGCATTGACTAGTGATTGAACGAAGGTTTTTTTTTCTTCGACTACAACTAATTTTACAAGGCTATACGTAGTGTAAATGGTACCGAAAATTGAACTATTTTGCATACAACTCTGCCAAAAAATCAAATTTCAATGTTTTTTAAAATCCTTCGTTCAATCACGAGCTATACTTATCTACCAACAGAAAAAATTGGTTTTTTCAATTTCAGATGAAGCCATCATGAGTTATCCTGACCACCACGAGGACATTTTTTTATGGGTCTCCGGAAACCAGGTCCCGCGGCTGAATTTTCCAAATTTTTGGATGAAATTAAAAAAAAAATATTGTTGAAATGTCGCTCTTTTATGTGCTTAATATTTTAAATAAAATAATGTATATATTATTTTTTTTTAATGCAGAAAATTTGCTTTTTTGGCTTTGAAGCCCACGTAACCCCTTAAAAAAATCGCTTTGCGAAATTGGCAAATTTTGGTAAAATTTGAAACCCCAACGTGCCGATAGAACTCGTTGATTGCCCTTCGGGAGGGAGTGCCCCGACGATTGCGATTTTGGTAAAAGGTACCGCACTTACACACGTGCACTGCCGTCACAATTTCGTAAAGTCCCGTTGAGGAGGATGCAAAGTGGCGATCGGGAGTGTGGTCGACGCAACAACGATTAGTCATCATCGTATCGCGAATATCCACTCACTGAATACCGCCCGACTGATTACATGCGAGAATTCCTTCTCTTACGGTTCCGTAAGTACCGTACCGGCGATATCGTCGTCGACGACGACGAACGCGAACTGCCGGCAGTGACGAATGAATGCTTCGTACAGCGAGCGAAGAACGCCAACCATGACGGTATACCGCGTACTTATTTCTGTGTTTTTTTTTTCTTCACCAGCACCAGCTCCGTATACCTATAGCATTTGCCACAAGCTCTCACTTTGTTCGAGCTGTAAACGTTACAGCAGCGTATTTCGCTTCGCTCGTTTGTCACTTCGTTGCCACGGATAGTGGCCATTTCACGACGGAGGGACCGAAAAATATCGGAGAACGTTCCTCGGGATTTCGTTTGAGCGGCGAACCCACGTGGTGATCCAGCTTAAGGGGGGGAGACACTTTTAAGGGGGGATTGTCTTTTTTTTCGCAAAATTTACCGCTTTTTGGGAATTTTTTTGTGAAGAAAGTATACAACGGAAAACTTGTGAAACTTGGCATATAGTTTTATTGATCTGTTTACTAGATACAAAAAAATTTTTAAACAATTTCATTAAAAAATCTCCCCTTGAACGCGTTTTTCTCGAAACAGCTTTTTCACAACTGGTGTGCACGATTTCTCAAAAACTATTCAACCGATTGCCTTCAAATTTGGACAGAATGCTCAGCTGACATCCTTTTATCGTTTGATGAAGCAAAAAAGCAATACGTTCAATAGTTTTTTATTTATAACAAAAAATCGATCAATTTTTTTCGAAAAATCGATACTTCAAGTTCAAAACGTCACCCAATCGTCAATTTTTTTTTCCCTTCATCGAACGATAGCTATATGTGTCTAAAGTAAAATGCTTTTTGGGTTTTTGTTGCAGGATGAACGTGAAGGCTGTAATCGTGCACACCATCAAAAAAGGACCATCGCGCGTCGAGGGGGGTGGGAGGCGGATTTTTTGATGAAATTGTTTAAAAATTTTTTTGCATGTAGTAAACAGATTAATAAAACTATATGCCAAATTTCACAAGTTTTCCGTTGTATACTTTCTTCACAAAAAAATTCCCAAAAAGCGGTAAGTTTTGCGAAAAAAAAAGACAATCCCCCCTTAATCGGGAACAAAATGTGCTGATTTTCGTGATTTTTTTTTAAGGACAGATTTTTTTATCACTTTTGGAACTTGGGGGATGTTTTATTACTACTTTTGGCTGTTAAATGGTATTTTTTAATTAATCTTTAAAAGTGTCGGACGTGTGGCACGGTCTTCTAAACTGAATTTTCGAAACTCGCGCGACGTATAGCTGATAGACTAATCCACCAGTTCTAATGAAATTTGGTATAAATGTTTCTAACCTTATTGTCTAAAACATGACCCTTAATGTTTTGAAAAATAAAAAGAAGTATCTCTTTATTGCACAGTGTAGCCTTGTTTCCGAAAATTCAATCTTTTCGTTTCGAAGTGTAGCATTTCATGGATTTTCAACGTTGCTTACTTTTTGTTGGTTCATATTCTGCATATGAGAGTTAATGAAAGAAAAAACTTCGTTGGTTTTTTTTCAGCTTAATTCAACACGTTAAGGGGTTAGGCCACTCTAGAGGCCGAAAAAATAGGCTTTTTGGAGATTTTTTTTCCAGAAAAACTACAAAATAAATCGAGACTACAAAAAGGGTGTTTATCATACATGTCAGTGACTGTATCCAATAATTTTTTTGAAGCGCTTAATTCCAAAATGGCGGCTGTGCAGCGTTTATCTCAAAACTGCATTTTTTAAGTTGTCCGGAAACATAACTCAGACAATTTTCAACCGATTCAATTGAAGTGTTGAATATATCTTGAAAAATACATTGTCTATGGAAGCACGTAGGATTTTTTTTGTTATATTGCATGGTTAATTTGTTATTAACAATTATCTGACGATTTTTAGGCAAATTTTACACTTTCCAAAAAATTGCCTAAAAATTGTGTAAAAAATACCATGTAACAGCTAAAAGTGTTAATGAAACATAGGGTAAAGTGACCTTATTTTGCCACCCCACCAATTATTGACACTTCTCTTTGAGGACCACACAGTGGTCCTCAAAGTGCCAATAATTGGGCTTAAAGTGGAAATAATTGTGCACCTTACCCTACCCAACTCCTAAAAAATGGCGAAGAAATCTTTCCTTTAAAAAAAAATCATGAAAATCCGTATGTTTTTCCTCGCTCAAAAGTATCTCCCCCCTTAAACTTTGGTATTTTTAAAGGTAATACGTATATTTTCGTGTCGTTTTATTTGGCGGATAGACTGGCTGATGAAAAAAATCTCTAAAGGATCGAAGTGTGCTTCATCGACAGACTGGCGAATTAAAAAAATGCTCCAAAAAATTCTTTAGAGAAAACCTTTCCTTGATACTAATTTAGGATTTTTTTTGCTCCATTTTTTAACGCGGATTTCGGCTACGAAAATCAGTCAATTTTTGTGTGATCTTCGTTAAAAATGTACAATGTAAGTTTGCGAAATTTTTTTCGAATCCTTCGGAAAATAAAAATAGAAGATGATTGGAAAAGAAAATTCGGTTCATTCCAACGAGGCGAACTTCAACATATCATTTGGTTGAGGTAAGTTGTACTATTTTCGGCGAGTAGTTCGTTTGATTTCCATAAGAATTTAGGCAAGCGAAGATTTATTTTTCCATCTTGGAACAAATATGTTTATAGACAAATATTCGTTGCAAACCGGAAAATAAATCTTCACTTCCAAAATGGAAAAATAGTTCAAGTATCCCAAAATGGATAAATGGTAAACAAGAGAAAAATAAATTTACACTTTCGAAATGTGAAAATAAATCTTCAAAATGAAAAAGTGGTTCAAATGGCCAAATTCGAAAAACGGTCCGAAAATGAACAAAAAATCTTCACTTGGACCCAAAAGAATTTAGGAAAGTAAAGATTTAGTTTTCCTTTTTTGTACGAATATGTTTCTATAACTATATTCGTTGAAAACCATCAACAAATAATCAGAACAGAAAAATAATAAACAACCAAATCTTCGCTTTCCTTAACTTTTTTGAGGGCAAACGAAGTACTGATAATTGAAAATAAATTATTCTCGCATTTGGCGTTTAAAATATAAACCCTAGAAAGAAAATAATCATGAAACTTTGCAAGTTTTAATATGAAGTTGTGAAGACAATTTTGAAGCATTAAGTGGTCGCATTGGCATGAAATCGCCGATAGGTCTTACGAATACTACAGACCAAGGGAATGTTGTCAGAGTCCAATTAACGCAGCGAGGCTCAAGTCGCGTATTGACCGAGCCCCGATAGACTTACTCTCGGTTTTATTCTTATTGTGCGGTTTTTCGTCATTCCGTTTGTTGACAAGGAAAATAAATGTGTACACATTTACAAAAAAAAAAAAACTCATTAACGACTTTTTCCAGGGATTTGCGCGCTCACGTTCTATATTTTCTTCTATCTCGAGTACTGTGCTATTTCTCTCATCAAACTCCAGAAGTTGAAGCTTTTCGATCGCCAATTATTATAAAAATTTGTTATTATAAAAAATTGTAATTATAAAAACTTCCATCCCTATAATTTAGCAAGACGAATCTCGCGTACTGAAGTTGAACGAAAATGTCAATACTTCGACATTTCAATACCTAAAAGAGAAATTATTCAATTTTTCGAAAATCTATGTGAAAATAACCATAATAAAAACTTCGGAAATAAAATTCACACAATTCCATCCGGAGAATGCCATTTACACACACACATCTATTAATTTTCCTTCTGCCATAAAACAGCAAAAAAAAAATAAAAATAAAAAAGAACACAAACGATTACACAAAAATATATAATCATAAAAATCACCTTTAAAATACTTATTCTCAAATATGATCGGAAAAGCATTTTTATTAACTTCTCAATCACAGATAAAAAAAATTGCGTGCAGCTGATCATTCTACTTCGTAAAGTGACCGACAATAAAAAACAAAAGTTACCTTAAGTAATGGAATAACGAACACGAGTTAAATCCAATGACAAAAACTGCTTCGGAATTAGCTAAAAAAGAAATGTTTCGAGAGTAGCGATATATAGCAGGAGGACGATATCCCCAATACTCGAACATCCATGCCAGTCATACGAGGGGAGATTGTCCCTTCGTCCCTTCGAGCCCTTCCGACAGCGACGATCACAGTGCCCATCTAAGGCCGCCTCACCCTCCTCCAATTCAATAATATCCCTAATGCACTTTTCTCCTCGCGTTATTTATTATTTAAAACATTATTTAAACAAAACAAAAAATCATCGCAGATGTTTTTTTCGTTGTATTCACCCTTGTAATTTGAGACGAATATTATTATTTTTCTTTCATAACGAAGTAAAATAGAAGCGATATTGGTGCTGTGTTGCCTACCCTTGTAGATACCTATTATTGTTGGATGTTTTTGGGGGCCGAGCATTGCCTTACGTCAGAGGCACCACCTGTCGCCGCTCCGTACACTCCCTTGAAATACAGAGGCTCTTCTACAACGTCGAACGAAACGCGCACACACGAATAAACGAAGTTTTTAGTTTCTACTCGTGCAAATGGAAGGTACTGGTGCGTTTGCGTGTGATATCACGAGCACACAGACACGTAAGGGAAAACATTTGGGCTTTACCGGGTTAGCACACGCGATTGCCAAGGGTGACCGCGCCTCGAAGGTTACTACTAGCCGAAAGTCCGACTACCCTCGCGTGTTTCACGGGCTGGCGGCTTGACAGCGCCACCCCGAGGCTCCACGTCAATTTCCCATTGTGGAAGGAACGCGGTGGCGGCTACCCCCCAAAAGAGGGCACTACCGGTCGAGTTTTCGACTCCTCTAGGGTGCACTCGGTCGATGCGGGTGATCCGAAAATCTCCCCAGCCCATCGAATTGTGAACACTTTTAATCCACAGGAGAGATTCGGAGACAATGCATGTTGGATGCATTCACTTTGGGGTAGGCACCGCCCGAAGGATCTTTCGAGGAATTTATTTCCATGTGTGGCGGGTGAAAAAAAAAACTAATGTCGGAGTTTGCAAAGTTTCTAGGAGCTTTACGGTTTTCAACTTGAATTCATTTTCATGAATTTTTTGATAAGTTTATATTATAGATATTGATATAAAAGTTGTTACACTTAATAAATACACTTTTGAAATAGACCAAAAAAAAATGTATCTAAGTCACTAGTTATAGACGAAAATGGTAGTTAAAAAAATGTCCGTACAAAATCGTAGGTCTGCGCTGTTGACGAAATCTCGGAGATGGATCATCCGAAACAAAAAATCAAACGGTTTTAGATTCAGTATGTTAAGGCAGTGGTCTGCTTTACAGGCTTCAAAAAATCGATTTGAAGAAGAGGAAGGATTATTGTATGGCCCGGGGATAGCTGATTAACATCTAATTAGTGTAAGTATCCAAAAACTTATATTTTTTTGGACCGAAAACTTTAAAGCCCGTTTTCTCGAGTTTTCATTTTCACAAGTTTTAGAAAACGGTCCCGGCGATAGCAAAAACAATATATGTCCGATCGAAAAAAATCAAAGTGATCTAGCTTCAGTATTAAATTATCTTCTATTTGAACTAAAAAAGGTGGACAAAAGTACTATTTAAATTACTTGTTTTGCAACTTAAAGTGAATTTTTTTTTCTTCAAAAAAGTGAATTTTTTTTTCAAACTTCGAAAAAATTTGGAATTTCATCATTCCTTCGGTATTTTTTTTAGTTCATATAGAAAAGGAACTTATAAAAACTAAAAAAAAATTTGGTTCGACTGTTTCAGATGCATCGCACGACCTCCATCACCGGCACCGCTTTACAAGTGCAGACTCCAGGCGCCGCAGAAAAATCGTTACAACTTTGAAAAATTTCAATATTTTTTAATAATAAAAATTGTTTTTTAAAGCTTGAATATAATACACTATCGTCTCAAAATTTCGTTTACCGCAATCATTTTCTTCCCTTTCAAAAAAATTGCTGAAAAAACGCTTTTTTTCGGCTACTAAAGCAGATTACTGCCTTAATGGCTATAGCGCATATGCATTTTTTTATATGCAAAAATAACAAAATGGTGGACATTTTACGAAAAAACAAAAAAACGTGTTTTTTTCACCGTTTTTGGCAAAAAAAAAGTCAATATCAAATTTTAAAAAGATCCTCGATATGCGCTATAGCTATAGTTGTAAAGAGTATGTGGTTAAAATTTATTAAGGATCGCTTCAGTAGTTTCGAGGATTTTATCAACAAGCCGTCTAAAAACGTTGTTTCGAGAAAAACGCGTTTAAAGTTTATTTGGGTTACATAAATAGATAAAAAGATTTAAATGTATTTCGAAAGTGGATTTATTAAGTGTAACAACTTCTATATCAATATCAATAATATAAACCTATTAAAAAAATCATGAAAATGTCCTTTTTTAGCGTCTAAAGTGAGAAGACCCCTAAAGAAATATATTTTGATAAAAAAATATCTATGTATTTTAATATATTTCAATAAAATGTATTTTAATACAAAATACCTGTATTTTTTATATATCAAAATAAAATATATTTAAGCAACTATCTTATATATTTTAGTCTTTGTTTAATATTTCAATATGTTTGAATTAAAGCGGGACACCACTGTGGGTAAAAAAGTCGGTTTTTTAATACATTTTTTCAAAGTACACATATTCAACAATGTATGGGAAAATGTTCAAGTTCAAATATTGAAAATTGACCAAGTTATAAATGATTTAGTAAGAGCCGGTAGCGCAACGATTTACTTATCCTTAAGGTAGTCCTATCGCCAGGCTTTAATCCATAGGATTTTCATGATTCTTTTTTGAGCTTCACTAAATATATTAATAATCGTCTCTGTAAAATTTCAGGGTCGTCTATTGATCTAATTGCAGAGGAAAGAAATATAAAAATTGCCTATTTTTTTAAAAACCCGACTTCCGGTCGCTACAAAAGTGTATATAATAGTGGAAATCCGTCAGATTCTTATAAATAATCAGATTTACGTACTTAACACATGTAGTAATGCAATGCTCTCAGAAAAAATTACGCTTATTGATCTAATTTTTATGTAATATCAAGTTTAATCTGAACTTCCGGTATTCGTTTTATTACCACTTGCTACGATAAAGAGACGCGACGGCAAGGCACCAGCTGACTAGTCCCAACCTCATCTCACTCATTCGAATTTCCACACATATTTCATTTTTAACCGACATATTTCGCCGACACAAATTTTCCACGCTTCTTACCAGTCGTGGTCTGAATACAATGCTTTATATTTCCCGCACCTGACATTATTTGACAGATCGACGTTGACAAGCATGGAGGCTAAACTCGCCTGGTTGAGTAAAAAGAGATGGAGATAGAATCAATGTTGCCAAACATCAAACCAAGAAACACTGCGCGAATCTTTGGAATAACTATTTTTTCATTTTTCTAATTAAATGTGGACATTCATCAAACAGTTTACACATGGAAAAATTTAGTTATGACGAATTATTTTTTTTGCATATTAAAAAAATATATATTGTACAAGTCTCAAGTATGCTCAGTAGCATGACCAGTGTGAAGCGATAGGATTACCTTAAGGGTTGTCTTTAAATATTAAAAGAAAGGTTTGTGCAAATTTTCACCTTTATCGGAGGGAGGGGGGGTTCAGTCCTTAGCCATATTTTCTTTAAACATTCGGTGACCCCCTGTTTTTACGTTGCATTTACGGTATGAGGTAATTTACTTATCAGAATTGTACGAAGAATAAAAGCGTTTCTCACTATCTTTAAATGCACTGAATACTTACCCAAGTTCTTGCCACATCTTTCACCACGTGTATGTTTGCAACTTCGAAATGGCACGTTTGTGGAATGTAATTAGCGGGCATTTAAAAAAAAAAAACGTATCGTCCATTCGGCTTAGACAATTATGCATCGACACGTAGTTCACCCGATGGCTAGACTCGTGCCTACGATATTCACGACCCATGGCACTGTTATATTTATATACTTGTGATATAACATCACTTTGGAATGTCTTCATTAGTGTACCTTGTGATAAGTTTGTTTCTTCCACTTCGTTTCCATTGTGCACTGCAACGTTTCTCATTAACGACTCTTTCTTTTGCGATACATTTCTTTTTTAGTTTCACTGGTAGTTCGCCTCGCGGCCAAGTAATTGATTAATTATTGGAGCTCCGTTTCGTGACGTTTTTGGCCGAAAACCGTTTTGGAATTTTCGGAAATGATAAAGTCGCGACAACGTTGTCGTAAAGGTATTTTGTCGTTGTTTGCAAAAGTTGCATGTTCAGCAGCTTATTCCCAATTTGCATTATTATTTAAGGGGGTATCCCTCTGTGGAAAATTCAAAAAATCCTTTTTTTGCATATTGTTATAGTGTGGACTTCCAAGAATATTTTAAGACCAACCGGACTCTGAAATTCTAAAAATTGACGAAGTTATACCTATTTTAGTGGAACAGTGTGCGTTGGGTTTACTGTAATCCGTCGAGTTTGAACGCGATTATCTTGAAACTACATATCTTGACAGGGCGGGATTGATGTCTTGAGTAACTTTTACACTTGACTTGAATTTGCACAGTTAGCGTTCGAACAGTAGTCATTTTCGGTTTACGATCGCATTTTTTAATTGGATGAACCATTTGTTAATGAATAAAAATTTAGTGGTTTGGAAGAGAAAATTGAGGTTTTCTTTGGAGAAGCTGTCATTTTTCGTATTTTACGAAATTTCGAAAAGTGGATCGTGAACCCATAGCCAGTTGGATATATTTGAAGAATTTTTTTTCTGTTTTCTTTTCAGATTACATTTGAGCCCGGTAGAGATTCCGCCGTTTCGGGCCTCGCCGCTGGAGGACTGCAACGCCAACTGCAGCACCACGAACACTTTGAAAGATTCTTTTCCGAAAAAATTACATTGTAACCACAAACATGTGTACAACATGCTGGGAAAAAATTAATTCATTCCAACCAATGGGTGACTAGGAAAAAATTAATCATTCTGACCCTTCAAATTGGTCTTCCAGAAAGGGATACCCCGTTGAACAATTCTGACAGACGGCACATACTTTGTTGCAATTACTGTACACGCTCTCGATCTTGATTCCGGAATGAACGACCCATATTCAAATTTGGAGAAACGACATGGCGTTGAAGTTTTTCATTGTTGGAACGCAACAAAAGATCTCTTGTAAATATTTTCCTTTCGTTATTTTAATCTCTATGCAAAATCTTTTTTTCACCGATTCGAACCAATAAACCTTTTGATCGTGGTGACAAAGTTTGTTAATTCGAGTTTTTTTTCTCAAGCGCAATGGAACTCGTGGAAGAATTCTACATTTTTGTGCACCGATTAGAAAAGTTTATTGAAGGTTGGTGACCGCAGAATTACCTCGTAGGAGAATTTTTTCATTTTTTCTATGCACATTCTGCAGTTTCGAGAAAATTCTTTTTTCTCCTAAACTTCTACACAAAATCTGTTATTGCCGAATCAAAACAACAAAACTTTTGGTTAAGGTGACAACATCCGTTAATCCGAATGTTTTTCTTCCTAAGCGCAGAAAAAACTTGAGTTGCTAGCGGGTGACCGCGGAATTAGCTCGTAGAACAATTTTTTCATTCATTCAATGCATATTCTGCAGTTTATAACGTTTCTATCTTTTATTAGCTTTTTTCTGCAGTTTATAGCTCTTATGAGCTTTTTCCTCCTAAACGCAAAAAACTCTTGAGACAACTTTACATTTATTCCACGGATTAGAAATTTAGTTGGTGGCTCGTCACCGCCGAATTAGCTCGTAGAACAGTTTTCCATCTTCTATGTGCATCCTGTGGTTAGGAGCGAATAAAAAATGAAAAAAAAAATGTTTTCCAAAGCATTAGCAACTACGGTGGGGTCGCTGGTGGATATTGTGCTCATTTTTTCACACCAGACACTTAGTTGCTGGTCCGTGACCGCAGAACTAGCTCGTAGAACAATTTTCCATTTTCTATGTGCATCCTGTGGTTAGGAGCGAATAAAAAATGAAAAAAATGTTTTCCAAAGCATTAGCAACTACGGTGGGGTCCCTGGTAGATATCGTGCTTATTTTTTCACACTAGACATTTTGTTGCTGGTCTGTCACCGCAGAATTAGCTCGTAGAACAATTTTTTCATTTTCCATGTGCATTCTGCTGTTAGAAGGGAAGAAAGAATGAATAAAATTGTTTTCCGAAACATTAGCAACTACGGTGGGATTCCTGGTAGATATCGTGATCACTTTTTCACACCAGACATTTAGTTGCTGGTCCGTCACCGCAGAATTAGCTCGTAGAACAATTTTCCATTTTCTATGTGCATCCTGTGGTTAGGAGCGAATAAAAAATGAAAAAAATGTTTTCCAAAGCATTAGCAACTACGGTGGGATTCCTGGTGGATATCGTGCTCATTTTTTCACACCAGACTCGTAGAACATTTTTTTTCATTTTTTATGTGCATTTTGCTGTTAGAAGGGAATAAAAAATAAATAAAAATGTGTTCCAATACATTGTGCAACTATAGTGGGGTCCCCGGTGGATATTGTGCTCATTTTTTCACACCAGACATTTGGTTGCTGGTCCGTGACCGCAGAACTAGCTCGTAGAACAATTTTTTTCATTTTCTATGTGCATCCTGCAGTTAGGAGCAAATAAAAAATGAATAAAAATGTTTTCCAAAACACTGGCAACTACGGTGGGGTACCTGGTAGATATTGTGCTCATTTTTTCACACCAGACATTTAGTTGCTGGTCCGTCACCGCAGAATTAGCTCGTAGAACAATTTTTTTTTCATTTTCTATGTGCATCCTGCAGTTAGGAGCAAATAAAAAATGAATAAAATTGTTTTCCAAAACATTGGCAACTACGGTGGGGTACCTGGTAGATATTGTGCTCATTTTTTCACACCAGACATTTAGTTGCTGGTCCGTCACCGCAGAATTAGCTCGTAGAACAATTTTCCATTTTCTATGTGCATCCTGTGGTTAGGAGCGAATAAAAAATAAATAAAATTGTGTTCCGAAACATTAGCAACTACGCTGGGGCACCTGGTAGATATCGTGCTACTTTTTGACACCAGACATTTAGTTGCTGGTCCGTCACCGCAGAATTAGCTCGTAGAACAATTTTTTTTCATTTTCTATGTGCATCCTGCAGTTAGGAGCGAATAAAAACTAAAAAAATTGTTTTCCAAAGCATTATGCAACTACGGTGGGGTTCCTGGTGGATATCGTGCTCATTTTTTCACACGAGAAAATACGGAAGAACTTTCTTCGCACTGTACCATGGATATAAATATACACGTATGAGCGCCGCCGGCTGCTGTTGCACTTTGCGCACAGGCTCCCGTACGGAGACACGCGAGCACCGCGAGGTGCAAGCGCGCGCGAGCGTGTGAGACTCACCTGTGCGAAAAAGTCCCGTTCTCGCGTATTGTAATATATTTGTTTGTTTTTGTTCTTTTATCGTATGCGTGCGCGCATGTGTACGCGCGTTTGCGTGTAAAGCCCCGATTCACATCCGGTTTGAGATTCCAAAGGGGGCTGGGAACTTTCGCGAAGACTACGCCGATGTAACGTATCGCTAAAGTCTTATGCACACGCGACGTTCGTATACACTTTCTCATTGGCAACTGACGCGAGACATTCTTGGTTTCGTTCCTAAATATCCTTACCGCCACTCGCGCGACCCCAAAGGCTCCTACTCCAAGCTACTTTTCTCCGACAACTAATCTTCGTTGCACGTGGTAATTTCTCTGGCGCGTACGCGGTGGATCTCTGGGCCAAGTTCGGTCACGAACCAGGCCCGTCTGTGTTTTCCAATTTTTTTAATTGTCGTCCGAACCCTCCAAATCCTCGCTTTTCCTTGGAGACGGATTGGCGAAAATGGGATTTGTTTGCTGTCTTGCTTTTTGAGTAGCTGCACATAGAGGCCCGAAGAGAATGCCCAAATTCCGATTTTTTTCTGGGAAATGGTTGGTGGAAAAGGAACGCATTTTTTAAAAACACAAACGTTTTTATATTGAGAGCCTTTAAAAAAAACCACTGAAGAATACGGACAAACAACAAAAGCATGGCTGCCGGTAGATGATGACATTTTTTTCGCGATGTTTGGCGGTGGACACTGTCCAGCTTAAGCGGTCCATACGAAATCCAAAACCAAACGGGGTATTCAAGTTAACAGTAAATACGAGTCGTTGACGATCGGTGATTTTTAAAATTATGTTTTTTAAGAACGTGGCGATGAATTGAAACTCGGCCATACAAAATCCGGGAAAAAGTAGTCATTTCCAAGTAACTATTGAAAAATGAAAATCGATTTTTCAAAAGTGAGATCGTCAACGACCTTTAAATATTTCTCATCGTATCTCCTGTAAATTTGGAAATAATCCATCTAGTGGTTCTCGAGATATCATGTCCACCGACTTTGGAAACAGTGTTTCGAGAAAAACGCGTTCGAGGGGCTATTCTACCGTGACGGTTAAACAAATAAGCTATATTTAATATATTTTTTTAACTATTGCATGTATCGGTACAAACTTTTTCTCGCTTAAAGGAACACTCTTCCAGAATAGAATAAAAAAATGTTGTTGCATATAAATGTATATTTATTTAACAATTCGAAATCGTGTAAAGGCATGAAAAAAATGATGTTGCTGACGTTGATGATTTGCGCTGTCCAGGTAATCGGAAACGAAAAATTCAAAGAGATTCTTAATCTGTATGAGGGTTGCTATCGCCCGAATTAGGATTATTATTTTACATTCCCCCCACTCTGCTACAACACAGCGGCAGTGGAGTGGGGGTAGCGTTACTGTCGTGTGACATCCAGCTAACTCAGTTCCTCATACACAGCGTACCTCAACAAACATATGCAGTTTTGAAAGCATTTCCAATGCTAAAATTCTCAAATGACGTCAATTCAGGAAATAGAGTGAAATCCACTTGAATTCCAATCTGGATTCTCTACGTGCCGCGTCCCTATCAAATCCTTACGGGGATGTGGTAGGATTTAGGGACCGCCTAAAAAAAATCTGCACGGGTTATCGATAAATCCGTCGGCAATTTGCCTATGATAATCAGAAATTATGATATATCGGGACAAAATGAGCCGACAAGCCGGAAGTTGAATCACGATTTGTCTAATGTTCGCGAGGTGTTATTCCGAAAGGCGTTTCCCCGTGTGCGAGGACATCTGGGCAGCATTGATCACTGGATAGGTGTCAACATCAAATAGGCATTTTTAGGATTGGGAAGACATCCTATGGTGCGACCTGATAAATTATCATGCACTACGTGCGGCGACGATACGTGGTACTGAATATTAACGCTGCATACGAACTTTCCCATCGTGGAAGCATGGGCTGCATTATCATCGAGCTCGTACACCAGCTGTATCATTGTGGTGGGCGCAGTTGAGGCTGTATTGGGTTTTCCTGCGAGCAAAGATCAACGAGAACTTTCTCAATGCGTTCGAGTGTCGTTCTTTCCGTCTACGGACGTGGACGCAACGGGTTTTTGTTTTTCAGTGAGATTCTCGCGGTGATCGTTGCGGTCCCATCAGAAGTTTCATAGGCAAATGCCATGAATCTTCTGATCTCTCGGAGGAATCATACCTGTCAGAGCCCTCGATGCCGCATCTTTGCGCCCATCTACCTGTATGGGAATTGGACAGCTGGTCGGAGCTACGTGTTAAGGGGTTGGGCCACAGTAACGGGTATAAAATCATGTGCGGATTTAACATTTTTTTTTCGTATGAAAAAGTGATTTACTCATAAAATTAATTACACATCTATTCAGTATGAATATCAAGCTGATAGGATTTTTCTCTATGTACTAAATGGCCGTCTGCTAATATTTTTTTTTATCTTTTTTTTAGGCGCTCCGCGGCGTGACTTTTAGCATCCACAATTTTTTACCTAGAACAAAAAACAAAAATTCTCGTCAATCTAAGTTGGAATACCTAGAGAAGTACGTACGGAATTTAAAAAATGTTGTTTTATTCAAAAGTTGTAGGTATTTGAATGAATTTTCAGTGAAAAATGTATAAAACTGCTCATAAAATGAAAATTTTTCGATTAATCAGAAATTCCGTACGTACTTATCGGCGAAATGCAATTATGAACATAACTTTTAAATTTGAAGTAAATCGAGTGAAAATTGTTGAAGTTATTTATCAGGAAGATGACAAGAATAACAATTGGATAGAAGCTGTTTCTAGAAAAACGCGTTAAAAGTTTTAGGTACTCTATGGCCGTGCCAGAGGTGGGCTTACGTTATACGCTCAAAGTCGGTGAAAACAAAAAAATCTTGCTATAAACTGAATAGTAACTTATTCTTATGATGATAAATAATAAAGCACCGTTTTAACGAAAAAATCGATTTTTTGAAAATTCCACTGTGGCCTTACCTCTTAAGGGACTACATCTATCTAGAGGCCCGAAACAGATGTATATCTATTGAGAGCCTTCCAATCATAATCACCAAAAAATACGTAAGAATTAAGAACAATGGAAATTTATTTCGTGATGTTTGGCAGTGGACACTCTCCAGCTTAAACGGTCCATCCGAAATCTAAAAACTAAACGGGTTATTCGTGTTAACAATAAATACGAGTCGTTGACGATCAACGATTTTTGAAATCATTTTTTTTAACAACGTGGCGACGAATTGAACCTCGAGCATACAAAATCTATGAAAAAAGTTGTCATTTTTACGTAACTATTAAAAAATGAAGATCAATTTTTAATAAATGAGATCGTCAACGACCTTTAATTGTTTCTCTCCGTATCTCCTGTGAATTTGGAAATAATCGATCAAGTGGTTCTCGAGATATGATGTCCACCGACTTTGAAAACAGTGTTAGTAGAGAAATGCGTTTGAGGGATAATATCTGTTTGAATTTTTTTTTCAATATTTTCATTGGCTCAAATGACGCAAAAACATCTCAAGAATAACATTCATTAACATTTCTCGATGACATTTTTTTAACACTTGTAAGAGCTGAATTTCGAAACACCTCTGATAGCTCCGAAATGATGAATTTGGTTTCTCACTGCAAGCACGTGCCTCTGTTTGTGCATTCGCTATTTGTAAACAGTTTTCTGTTTATTTTTGTTGGTGTTATGATTTAAAAAATGAGTGATAAAGTATATACGAAGAAAAAGGGTAATAAAACTAATAATGTAACGCGTAGAAGAAGCAAATCGTTTTACTCAACGCGTAGAAGAAGCCAGCGTTCACGAAATCTTGTTTGGGTTTGTTTGGCTTGCAGTAAAGGTCAAACAATTTTTATCAGATTGACTCGAAATGTTAACTGCAGCTTCGCAGCTAGATTATCCACCGAAGTACACACGGTTTTATGGTTAATTAACAATTGCAGTTTTTATAAACATCACCATCGATTTTTTCGGCGAAAATTCAAATTTTTGTGTCATACTCATCTCTAATTCGCTAAAAACAATATTTTTTAATGTCGCTGAGTACTTCGACTGAGTACGGTGACAAAACTCGTGTGGATAATGAAAAAAAAATTATTTCCTCCCAGATCCCGATGTTTATCACTTCTGCTTCGTGCTGATTGGTCCCTTGAAAAAATGGCCTCAGTCCAAAGTGCTGTACGCCGCCATTTTGTTTTTAAAATAAAAAAAATTATATTTGTCAACCTCAATATATAATGAACAAACGGCTAATAGGATTTTTCAATTAGCTTTATAGTTTCGTCAAGAAAAAATCGAGAAAATTCCCTTTTTTACGCTTCAAACAGATATTACCCCTTAAAATTTGAAGTGTCGTGCTGCTACCGCTCGTCCGGCCGACTTTTAGACGCTGAAGCTCATTCGATTTCAGGAACATTTCAATGCAATTTTTAGGGAACATAGCTAAAAGATGATACTGTCGAATATAAATTTTTTTTTGGAAAATGCAATTTTTTGACCCACCTAGATAGATGTAGCACGTTGATGAGAATATTCGACATATCCGTAGTAAACTTTACGGGAGTTTTGCTGCAGAGCCTTCGGAACTGTGCCATGCCTGATTGTGGTTCGCTATCGTATGGTACTTTACGCCTTATCACACCGTTGCTACGGCATATCCGCAGTCATTCCCGCGTCGAGTAATGCTCTTTTTATTCAAGCGCGCGTGTCGAATGGAAAAAACAACTTCACTTGCAAAATGTGCTACATTCTTTTTGCTTCTGATGGCGGTTTTTTCGTACGTGCGTTCAAGGCGAGAAATCCCTTTAGGACCGTGAAGAAAAGGTATTTTTCGGGAATTTTTTTAACGGTGATAAAATAATCTGATCATTTTTAAATTTGGACATGAGTTTATTATAACTGTCAAGTTTTAAAAAAAATTTGGGATGACCAACAAAATGGCGGCGTTATTAAGGGTCTTCGAACGCCTGTTTTCTGCGACATCGAAAAGTGCTACAGTTGTCACTCTTTTTCTGTTGATCGGAAAAAGATTTAATAAGTGTCATTCGTTTACTGACACATTAAGGGGAAGGATATACCTAAAAAATAATGAAAAAGTAGAAGATTAAAAATTTGGGAGCTTTTTTACTTCAAAGTCTCGAATTTTCGACCATTTTTTCGACATATTGGAATCCAAAAAAATTATTTATTTACATGCTACCTTTCAAACTTTAGGTATATCCTTCCGATGATACTATTGAGAGTGATCTCCTAAAATTTCATCCAAATCGGTCGATAACTTTTTGAGCTACAATACGAGCAGTTTTTGAAAAAGTAGTTTCGAGATAATCGCCGAGCGCCCGACTCGCTACCTGACCGCATGCTGTCTTCGCGCTCTAGACTATATGCGATAACTCCGCAAATATTCAATATTTCGAGTTTTACTTTGGTCAGTATATTCTTTGGGTATCAAACTTTCGAAATATGTACATAAAATCGATTTTTTGAAAATTATAAAGGGATTTCTCGCCAAAATTTCAAAAATACGATTTTTATCGCGTAGCTTTTTAACCTAGGGTATAAAAATCAATTTGCAACGAAGATTTTGTGAAGATTCAGAAAATTGACCGCGTTATGACGATTTTTGTGAGGATCGCCCCCTGCGCTACGACGAACGCTGCGATCTACCGTAAAATGGGGTTACTTTGAACAGATTTTGGAAGTTTTTTAAGGCAACTTTTTTGAACATTCTAAATTCCAAATTTTTTCCCTCCAATAGAACAATGTGTCCTTTGGTTATCAAATATATAAGATAATCAAGCCCCCCCCCCCCCCCATCCCACAATTTTATATATATGTTTTTTAAGTGTCAACGTAACCTCGAGTGTGGAGTTTCTTTGACAAGGCATTCAAATGCAGCTTATTTCAAATATTAAGGGTTATTTTGACACCATTGTGATGCAAAAAATCAATATTTTGTGTATTATACATGGAATTAAATGAAAAACAACGATTTTTTTACAATCAAATTGTCATCTTTGTTGAAGAAACATTTTGCATGAAAAAATCAAGTACCTAGAGTACTATTATAGGCACTTGATCAGTCCTATAATTATTATTGAGATCAAAATTGACTTGAGCAACATTACAATCAACTTTAGCAGTATTATAATAAACTTGAACAAAAAATTTTAACACATTTAAATGGGCACACTTGAACCGTTTTTTTTGCGCTGTTAAAGTAGCCCCAAAAGCTGTCAAAGTTACCCTTAATGTCAATTTAACCCCGTTTTACGGTGCCCTTTTTTCTTTTGCCTTTTCCCAAAAATGTTTTATGAAACGCTGGGAAACATATCTCAAAATCTATTTGTCCGATTCACTTGACATTCGGACTGGGCATAATTTATAACATTTTCTATCGTATGGCCGGATTATTTTTCGATATGTTTATCTATTCGATGATAACAAATGATTGAAGCGGTTTTTTGGTCGGAAATCAAACTTTTTATTCGACTGCTTGCCATTTCCGTAATTTCCAAAATTTCGACAAAATATCCACTCATACGAAAGTTTTAACATTATGCTGAAAGTGCTTTTTTAATGTTTCATTTCAGATTGCCTCAACAGACAGAACCACCTACACTGATTGGCTTGGTTTAAATAATAATAACTTCGTTGTTTATCAATATTTTTCGATAAAAAAGAAACCCAACCTTGACGAAACCGTGTATTAATGGTGTATAAAATCCCGATTTCATCATTCGAATAATGTCATCAGAAAAAAATATTTAAAAACGACCTGCTTTTTGGCCCCTGAGGTTTATGCAGGCCCGTTGAGGTTAGGCTACTACGCAAATGTAAAAAAAATCGATAGTCGCTTGAGGCAACTCAAATTGAAGAGGAAGGTACAACACATGGTACAGGAATCGCAGATTGAAGGTAAACTTGAGATTACAACGATAGAACTGCTAGTTAAACTTTAATGGGATGTTACCGTCGACAGGCATGAAAAATGCTTGAACTTCGGGAATTTTTTATTGATATAAAATAAATACTTCTGGAAGTGAGTTTCAACGGATTTTATTCTTCTATCAGTAGAGAGTACATTTTTATTTTATTTATTTAAAAAATCCAAAATGGCGGCCCAGCTCCCGTAAAGTAAAGCCATGCACGGCGTGTTTTGACTTTGCGCGGGGCGCTTAGCAGCCTTGCCAGTTCATTTGAAACAAGCACGGGTTAACAATTATCAAACTAGGCTAAATTTTGGGGCCTTATATTAAACTGAACACTTTAAGGCCGTCTTTTGGTCTAGAGGGCCAAAATTTGGCGGTTTTTTGAGATGCAATAAAAAAAAAACAAAAAACGTTTTTACTACATATTTATTCATCCTTTAACATTATAAAAAAAAATTGAATAAAAATCTATAATTGAGATTGTTACAGGCTGGTAAAGTGGGGGTGGACAAAAACGGCCTCTCCTGGTTGACACGATTCCAACCCTCCTCGTCATCTGAAAAAAAAATGAAAACAGATTCTTAATTAGTAAGGATGTCATTACAGCCCCTACCTTAGGCAAAAAAAATCGCAAAATGGCGGCTGATTAAAAAAAAGGTCATTTTTGCCGTTTTTTCTCACGATTTTTGATTTTTTAAAAATAGTTATTAACAAAATTTCGCGATAAATGTGGCAGGGGCGATAAAGGGGTATATGGAGAAGGTTCATAAAAAGTTTCAAGTAAATCGGTTCATTCCAACCTGAGATATTATGTCAATCGTGGCGAAAAAAGTAGTTTCGAGAAAAACGCGTTTAAAGATTCGAGTTAAGATTCAGGCAGTTTAATTGTAAAACGAAAACAAAATCAATTTCTTCAAATATATCCAAATGCCTATGGGTACACGATGAACTTTTCGAAATTTTGAAAAATCCGAAACATGACAGCTTCTTCAAAGAAAACCTCATTTTTCTCTTGACAAACAGCATGTTGAAGTCATGGTTATTAACAAATGGTCCATCCAATTAAAAAATAGTGTGAAAGTTACTCAATATTTTATACGATCTTGTGAAATATTGTCGTCTTACCGCTAGTCAGCGATTACGGCCCCATATAAGTGTCCTTCCTCACAATCGAGATCGTGCTTACACACCTAATCTATGCAATCTGCGGGCAGTTCGGGCCTCTTTTGAGTGTTCTTATGCTTTGATGTCCGCTTTCGTTACACGCGAATCATCCTTCACACGACGTACACTGTTCCACTAAAATAGGTGTAACTTGGTAAATTTTTAGAATTCCAGGGTCCGGTTGGTCTTATAATATTCTTGAAAGTCCACACTATAACAATATGCGAAAAAAAAGGTTTTTCGAAGTTTACAGAGAGGAATCCCCCTTAAGGGCTTAGGGCGCAGTAACGGGTATAAAATCATGTTCAAATTTAACAATTTGATTTCGTATAAAAAAGTGATTCACTCATAAAATTAATTACGCATCTATTTAGTACGAATATCAAGCTGTTGGATTTTTTTTTACGTACAAAATGACTGACTACTAATATTTTCTTTTGTTATCTTTTTTTTAGGCGCTCCTCTGCGTGACATTTAGCATCCACAATTTTTTACCTAGAATAAAAAACAAAAATTCTCGTCAATCTACATTAGAATACCTAGAGAAGTACGTACGGAAATTAAAAAATATTGTTTTATTCAAAAGTTGTAGATGTTTGAACTTAAGAAAAGAATTTTCAGTGAAAAATTTCGTTATAACTGCTCATAAAATGAAAAGTTTTCGATTAATCAGAAATTCCGTACGGATTTCTCTGCGAAATGCAATTAGGAACATAACTTTTGAATTTGAAGTAAATCGAGTGAAAATTGTTGAAGTTATTTGTCACGCCAATTGGAAAAAAGCTGTTTCGAGAAGTTTCGAGTAGTCGGCCATTTTGTACATCGAAAAAAAAAATATATATATATATATTCTAACAGCTTGATATTCTTATTAAATAGATGTGTAATTAATTTTATGAGTGAATCAGTTTTTCATACGAAAAAATTATTTAAATTCGCACATGATTTTATACCCGTTAATGTGGCCTAAGGCCTTAATGTACATACAAATAATTGTCGAAACAATGTTTTATCATCTTACTTATTCCTTCAAATTCAATTTTCTCAAATAACCTTGTTTTTCGGGTCGTCACAGTAGCCTATAACCCCTGGAAAAGTTTGCACGCAGGCTCAATGAGCGCGGATCCTACGAAGCCTAGAATCTATGCGCAGAAAAGGACATCTAGGAAAATAATTGATAACAGTTTTGATTACACATCGAGCGTATTTCACTTCATAGCCCGAACAAATGTTCCTTGTGCGGTGAATGTGAATCGCCTATTTACGAAGATACGTGTAACGGGCGCATATCGCGCTTCCGTCTTGTCAAGAAAACTAGACTATCCGGTTCTACCGGACGATTCAGTCCCGATGGAAAGCTCCAGTTTTTCGAGACCGACCTGATGATGCATAAGGCATATTCCGGCTGCGTTTTCTTGACCTCGATTTTCTCAACGTATCACACTCATCCCATTGATCAGAAGTTGAAAAATATCGAACGAACGAGGATATAATTACGGAATTTCTATCCAAAATTGAAATTTGCGCTTTTGAGAAAAATGAGCCCGGTAATTTTAATTATGGCTTGAATGTTTGGAAAAAAGAAGAAAAAGATTCGATTATTGATCAACGATGCGCCCCAGATGCTCTTTTGCGAAAATATGTCACTGAGGATGCGTGTACGATGTACGTAATTTATATGTGAAAATATATACACATACATACGTGTGTGTGTGTATATATATATATATATATATATATATATATATATATATATATATATATATATATATATATATATATATATATATATATATATATATATATATATATATATATATATATATATATATATATATATATATATATATATATATATATATATATATATATATATATATATATATATATATATATATATAGGGTGTCCTGTTATGACTGGACAATCCTGCAAATGGATGTCCGACTATATGCTAGAATTTCAGTTTAGTCGAAGTAGAGTTTCAGAAGTTCAGTTTAGTTTCCGAGATAAAAATCATCTGCTTTTGGTTTTTCGCATGCCATTTCTACAATTGATAACATCTTTGACGCGGTTAAAAAAATACTCTTGGCTATTTGTTTTATCTAGAAAAGTCTTTTTTTGAACTTTAAATGTTAAGGAAACTTTATGAAAAAAAGATATGCAGAATTTGTATACAAACCGATTCGAACATCTGACTTTGATAGCGAGGTGTAAAAAAATGTACTACGCATATCGTGTCAATTACTTCAAGGGGCTATACGAGTGTGAACGCTGAAAATTTGGGTGATTTTCGGGAATTTTTTGGGAGAAAAGTACTCAATGAAATGTTTCGGAAAATGAAGAATTCATTTGGCTATATTTGACCTATATTACATAATTTTTTCATAGAAAAATATTGAGATCCAACTGACTTATGCGCTGCCTTCGGAGGCGCAAAAAAAAATTCCTCCACTACTGACATGATTCCGGCCGATTAAGTAGCTGAAACTGAAAAAGTAAAAAAATGTCGTTAAACTTGAAGGTATTTCCTGTACAATGACGTAGGATTTTCGAAAAATATCAAAATCTAACAAAATGGCGTAGTTATGAAAAAAGTATGTTTTCTTGCCTATAAAATGGTCGTTTTTTTCAATGCCAAATCGTCAATTTTCATCCAATCAAAAATATCCTACGTCATTGTAGAGTAAATATATTCAAGAGTACTCAGTTCAAATTTCAAGTCAATCGGATAATTGCTCTTTCAGTGACAATGTCAGCAAATTTGAAAAATCTGATTTCGAGAAAAACGCGTTTAAATATATAACTATCGATTTTTGTAAGATAAAATTATATTGACATAAATTATATAAATGATAATGATATTCTTGAAAGTATAAACTGTCGAAAAAGGGGAAAAAATCGTTTTTTTTAAGTGTCACACTGGTATAGCCCCTCAAAAAGTTGCTTAGTTATTGTCGATTCGTATCATGTGTAGAAATGGCATGCGAGAAACCAAAAGCAGATGACTTTTTAAAAAATAACATAAAGTCCATAATCTTGAAAACCGTGGGACTTTTAGTAAACTGAAATTCCAGCATATAAATAGTAGGACATGATCAGACCTATCGACAGTTGCAGGATTATCCATTCATAACAGGACACCCTGTGTATGTGTATATATATATATATATGAGGCGGGAAAGTCGCGTTCATTTTACGGAGAAAATTCGATAACCCAGTTCCGCTCGGCCTCGGAGAAATTCCGACAGACTGCGTTACATAAGCCCTGCTCGATCCTATGCGCGAATGCGCGAAAATTGAATATCGCCGTATCCAATGAAAGGTACAACGACATTTATTTTACCCGCTTTCTGCGATTCAGCCGGTAACATTTTTTTTTATATGAAATCCATACACTGCGTTGAAAGAGTGTCTGAGGTACAAGTAGTTTGATCAGGCTGTAGGCTCGAAATGAGATTGAATTTATGCAAGTCTTGAAAATTGATTATTGGATCGATCAATGACGCGCATTGTCGATGGTAGATAATGGAGGAAAAATTTTGTTGTTTATTCCGGGCCAACAATGTTTGCGCTGAATAACAGATTCGAAAAAAGTGCAATAATTAATGGGGAGTCCGGATTGAACTGAAGGGAAATTACGGTCGTATTGTATTTTGTAGCAGATTACTAATATACCATGCCGGAAGTGACAGAAGCAATGCCTCGTTTGTTTATTTGGTTTGCCATGCAACTGTTTATATTTGATGAATATATTGATTTTTGAGCGATTGTAGTTATTGTGAATACGCGGGAATAATATGAATTGAAAAAGGAAATTTGAAAATGTCAATTTTCATATTAAGGGGGTAAGGTATTTTTTTGCCGTTTTTTTTTTCTTCAAATTTCATCGTATGAATGCTTTATGGGCCTGGCATCGATGATTATGTGTAAGTATATGAAAAAAACACTCGTTTATTGATGTTTAATTTTTTATTTTCTAGTGGACAAATCTTTGAAACTTTTAAACGCGTTTTTCTCACACTTGGCATTTTCAAAGTCGGTGAACTCTCTAGCTCAAAACCTACTGCACCGATCCTTTTGAAATTTTGGACACTCATTCTACACATAAATCACGAGGGAACGCTGTCGAGTTTTTATATTTTTTAAAAATCTAATTTTTCTTTCACAATAACAAATTTTCCGACTTTTTAAATGAAAAATCGGTATTTTGACTTCTAAGTGTAACCAAAAATTGAAAAATTAATTTAAAAAGCCGTCAGCGTTACTTTAAGGAACTTATCAAGTAATGAAATCTTTTGGGTTTTTTTTATTTCAGATGATCCAGTGATGAGTTATGCGGTTCACCGCACTGTTTTTGAGGCGTCTGCGAAGATTTGCTGTCAATGGCACACTTCTGCATAATTATTGATGAAAATTTTACAGAATATTCTTCAAATGTTCCTTTATCATATACTAATTACATAAATAAATATATATTAACTAAGGCGTCGAAAAAAATTATCGTAAATATGCTTTTTTATAGCGAATTAACCTTACCCCCCCCCCCGCCTCTCAATGGACATGTCAGTTGATTAAGGGGCCTGGTTATAAAAGAGGAAAAATCACTTTCGTTCGACCGTCGTTCGAAACTTTAAACTTTTCTCGAAAGTACTTTTTCAAAGTTGGTGAGCAAAATATCTTAGGAACTCCTCCATCGATCTTTCTGAAATTTTTAGGGCTTTTTCTAGATGGGAAAGTATAGGATTTGATCGAAGGATTTTTTTTCCGACACATACTTTCGATTTGATGAGTAAAAAATGCTCATTATTTTCGGAAAAATCAAGACTCACTTTGAGCACGTGCCATTTTTGTTTTGTTTGATATTTTAGAAATTCTGTCGATTAATCATAGTATAAATTAATATACTAACGAAATCTTTTTAATTTTTTTGTATTAGACAACTTGGTTCAGAAGGGCATTGCTCAACGCGAAAGCCGTTTTCGAGGGAAGCTTCCCGGACATCAGATGTCGATTATAATCAAATATTTTTACACGAAAAATTACAAAGCGTTTTTCAGATGATATTTTTTCAAATACTTAATTATTGTAGAAATTTATCATCAGGATTTTCGAAAAAAAATCCAAAAGTGAGCGGTTTTCGACTGTTACAACTAGGCATAACCCGTTGAAACTATGTCGTGAAACGTGATCAGTCGCGCCATCTATGGAAGAACAGAGTAGGTCGCGCACGTTAGCCGATAATATTTTGCAGTTTGGATCGAAATTCATGACCTCCTTCCAATATTATTATTTGCTTATGACGTTTGTAATTCAGCTTTTTTGTCATATGGTTTCGAGTTAGGGAAAGAAAAAGGAAAATTCGTGGAGGATTTGTGGAAAATGATTGCTCATGGTTGTTAAGTAGAAAAAAAGTATTTTTTTTTAAATTAATTATCGGTTGTCATTTCCAAATAGCTAAAATCACATGAATATTCACGCGACTTATACTAATTAATTGTTAACCCATCATAGGCCAATTGATCGCGGTATAATCGAGCGTGACAGAAGACGACGCCTGGTCGATGGCAACCCTCCTTACACGGTAATCGGACGTGATGCTCCGTCACCGGCGTTTGAAACGATCGTTCACAATACACTGCGAAATTTTCCCAATTGTGCGAACGAAATATAAATGTGTTTTAGTTTTCTCAAGATTAAAAATATTTACGTATATTGTATCTCGGATGTATTTTTTCCTAATTTTTTGAGTTTGTCTGCAGCAACAGGGACTTGGTCAAGGGGCCAGTCCACTTTGAAAATTTCAAAAAATCCATTTTTTTTACTGTTTTCGAAAGTACATACATTTTAGTTATAGTTACATACATTAGTTACATACATTCAGAAATATTGCGTTAACATTTTATGAAAATCCGAGCTCTGTAAGTATTCTTTTTTTACCTGAACGTCCATTAGAAACACGTTTTTCTCGAAACAACGTTTTCAAAATCTAGCTCCATCGAATCTCTAAAACTAATTAACCGATTCTCTTGAAACTTGAACCACATGTTGTAAACATGATTCGCTACAAGATGACCGTCGATGGTTTGAAGAATTTTATTTTAATTTTTTTTTACGAAAATCTGCGAAAAAACGCGTTTTTTAATACTTTCTTCGTTTTTCATCTGCCATATTTTTATTTTTTGAAAAAATTTTATATCCGAGGGTCATTTTGTAGCTGGTGTCATACTAAATCTAATGGACTTTGATTTTTTTGTTTCAGACAAGCCGTTGCCGAGTTTTGATAGAGCTACCTAGCCCACCTATTTTTGAGGCGTTACGTTAAACTATAGTTTTTGTACTTAAAAATGAATAAAAATGAATTGAATTTTTTAAAATGTATTTCAAGACTTTATTTATCAAGCCCAACAACTTTTATATTTATATCTTTTATAAAATCCTCGAAAAAAAAATCGCGAAAATAGCCTTTTTTCGTGGCTCCAAAGTGGACTGGCCCCTTAAGTATAAAAAACATTTTGAGATAGAGACAAATGCTTTTATTCTTCATTCAATTCTGATAAGAAAATGGCCGCAAACGTTGGAACTCAGAAAACAAATTATTTTCTGAATTCCAACGCATACGCTTGCGGGTTTTAACATATTACTCTTTCCTATTCCTCCCTATCCGCTCTTCGCCAATCCAATCTAACTTCCGTTGGGGAACTGTGGAAACCCGCTCCGATGAAAATTTCGCCAAAATTAGCTTTTTTTAACACGCGCTCTTGCGTATTTTTTTCAACAAACGGCTACGTACAACGAGAACTACATTTATGTAGATTATAAAACTTTTTTATTTTTATTTTTCAGATCAACCATTGGCAATAATTATAATAAATTTTAGAAAAAAAAACGTAGATTGGCTTATCATAAGCCAATCCACGTATTTTTTCTCAAATTCAGAAAATTTGAGGGGCAGACAGCTGTTCGTCTATCTATTTGACGTCGTTTGGCAAAGTTTCGACGGGATCTGAAGAGCCGTTTCGGAGATTTTTGGGTATCTATAAGTGTTCTGCCATACCGACCGCGATAAGGTGTCATTTCGTTTTAAGGTACAACGAGCGCGCGCTCTTGATTTCTATAGATTTTGTTCAAATTTTAACCAGACATTGTTCACATCATTATGCACATTTGAGTTAAATTTTAGAACAGTCGACTATTTAGATTGAAAGATAATGGGTTTTAAAATTGCAACTTTCAACGCTGCAGGGTCGGCATTGACCGAAAGTCAGGTCACATAATTCGTCGTACCATTCCATTGTGTTTGTAAATTATGAAATACATTATGTTCAGATAGCAAACTAGTTGGGGAAAGAGTAAAAAAAGTTTGAATTGCCTTTACTATTCAGTTTTAGCTCAAAACATTTAGTAAAGACAGAATAATTCTCTGTAAAAAATATTTGTCCCCTATAATAAGAAGACGTATGGCAATACCGCAGAAAAGTATTGATCAATATTTCAAGAAAAAAATTTCGTGTTCTTAAAGTTAAAAACTTTTAACATAAGAAAATATTTGCGTTATAAATATTTATATTTCATATTGTTTGTTATCTTCATTGACAAATAAAAGTGTTTCTTCATTCATAACTAATTAAAGACGTTGTTCGATTAAAAATTACTTCCAAATAAATATTGTGTCGCAGTATTATTTTAAATATGCCGCGCAAACTTACGTCATCGGATAGGTACGTGGACCGATGCGGTGTTGCTATATGTCTTCTTATTATAGGGGTCAGATATCTTTTACGGAAAATTATTCTGTCTAAATTTCAATGCAGACCCTGCAGTGTTAAAAGTTGCAATTTAAAAACCTATTATCTCCCAATCTAAATAGTGGACTGTTCTGAAATTTCACTCAAACATGCATAATGATATGACCAATGTCTGGTTAAAATTTCAACAAGATTCCACCTTAAGGTACACATACCGCATTTCCCGTGGGTAGGGGGAAAATGTAGAAAACCCATACCGGTATAGACGGCCCCCATATTCTTCTGATTCTCTGGTGCACAGACGTTTCTATCTACACCAAGGTCTCAGAAGTATTTGCCTTCCACTGACTAGTTGATGCGCCGTCCATATATTATGTCATCGATTTTTGCTAATTTTTGACCCCCCCGAAATCACCCTATCCTTCCTATTGTTATAATCCAATTATCGTTACCGCCATCCAACGACCAGCCCCGTTCCTATTTTAACATGGCGTAATTTATGGACGGCCCCTAAGCGGTCATCCCTCCGAGTATTGGCCGCGCACAATGCCGCTCAACTCGTAGGATCGCCGGAGCCTGAATTGCCAACTTTTTCATTACTCTTTCGGATAATTGATTCTCTAACGCTAAGGGGGCGTACGCAAATTACGTAACGCAATGGGGGGGGGGGGGGGGGGCAGGCGTTACGGTTTACGTACGCAAGGGTGGGGGTCAAGGTTTGCATTACGTCACGATTTTGGAAATTTGGTTATTTCTGCATGTTCAAGTCTTTTATTTAAAACTCGCGCGCAATTTTACCGCGAAAAGTTGACACCTTTCCATAATGTTTCCGAAATGTCAGTTAAGGGGGGACGTCAACGTGCAAGGACTTGCACAGTAGCTTTCCCACTTTCCCCAAGCAAAATTCGAAAAAAATCATGTTTTTTATAATTCTTGAAAGTTCATATATTGAAAAATATGTTGGTAACATTTTTATTCACACGTCCGAAAATTGACGGAGTTGCAGCCACTTCAGCGCGAACAGGTAGCGTGACCGGTTAGTGCCTTCCGTCCCTACAAGTATGGCATCGTTCACAAAAAGGCTCTTATTATTTTGTGAAATATAATGAAGATGAAGAACGGTCATATCGCCCGCGACTAGATACTTCAATGCAAGTATCAATATTCTCGAGAAAAAAAACGTAACTTTATATCAAGAAAAACGGAACGAAAACTTTGAACGCGTTTTTCTCGAAACTACTTTTTACGACCTTGTGCCAGCGAATACTAAAAAAACTTACCAACCGATTTTCAATTTTTTTTACCTCTTTGTAATCATAGTAGTTACAATGATTACAAAGAGGTAACGGCTACGCATAACGATAGCTACATTTGTATAGATATCGATAAATTGTTGACTTCTTATTTACAGATAACTTTTGATAAAGATATCGACGAGGCAATGAAGAGAATTTTTTTTTTTGACGTTGAATCAAGGCATATACCTGGGTTAATTTAAAAGATTTTTTTCATAAAAATTGGTATAAAACTGGATGAATATATACTTCATAAAATGAGTATAAACCCGATCCTTTTATAATTAGTTATGTCTATGAAAAAAATCGCAATTATTGACGACAAAGCACCCGTTACGTAACGCAATAGGGGGGGGGGGGGGGTGGGTCAAAAATCGGGAAATTTGGCGCTACGTAATTCGTGTACTCCCCCTAACAAGGAACATCCCTCAGGTGACACCCTTCGATTTGGTTGAAATTTGGATATGTTATAAAGCACCGAAAAGTAAGCGATACGTATTTTTTTTTATCGGCGGGAAAACGGTTCTAAGGGGTGAAACCACCCCTCGAAAAAAGGGATCTTTAGGGGTAATATAGCAGTTCCACACACAAGGAGTCCACCGATTTTAATAAAACAAAAACGAAAATTCTTCTAATCCGAAGCAATGAAACATCCACTATAGTGACATTGCAAAAAAAATTAAGGGGTGAACCACCCCTGGAGATGCCTTTTTTCGAGGGGTGGTTTCACCCCTTAAAACCGTTTTTCCGCCGATAAAAAAATACGTATCGCTTACTTTTCGGTGCTTTATAACATATCCAAATTTCAACAAAATCGAAGGGTGTCACCTGAGGGATGTTCCTTGTAAGCCACAACATCGCGGTACTGTGATCAACGAGCTATAGTTTCAATAGTCAGTCATTCAAGATCTCCGTAGAATGTCACGAATCTTCTTACAATGGGGCTTTTTCCGAGCGATATGCCAAAGGTTGCCGATGAGCGGTCTGTGAGTTAATCTGATCATTGTTTCATCATGCAGCAGTTGGTCTTCGATTAATTGTTTTGCGGCAGGTGCGCTCGTGATAGATAAGGGCACGCGCATATGGCGTCAATTTGTGAAACGATGAATGATTCAACGGTACTTCACTCTTATTCCATTTTCTCGGAAAAGGCTTCATATTTACACGGTCGTGGAGAAGCGCCGGCGATTTTCATTCATAATCTCACTTACGCATAGGAGAGATTATCTGCTTTCGTGAACTTCAATGCTTTGGCACGTGGAAGCATCAATTTTTCCACGTGATACCAAGAGCCAGATCAATCCATGGTAAATACAAAAAAAATCAGGAAAAAAGTGATCGCTATCATGAAATGTATATCGACAGAAACATCAAACGATGACTCACCTTCAGAAATCAATGAACGTTGCCATTTCTGGGTTCTTTGAATCGACGAATCATTCAACGTCTCTTACTTGCATTATGCAGCCTTAAGGCGGGATACACGTTTACAACGATAAAAAATCGATTTTTTCTTTTTTTTTTCTTTAAACGATAGAACTATACATGTAGAATATTTACGCAAAGTTTCAAAGCGAAATTCGAAAAACTTTGAACGTTACAGCCCGTCAACGCTGTACCTCACCGCTCGGAGCGAGCGTGAACTTCAAACGCGTTCTTCTCAACACTGCATTGTCGAAATTGGCGTGCAGGATTACTCAAAAACTATTAAACCGATTGAGTTGAAACTTGGTATAAATATTGATAATATTGGTACACGGCGAAAGACAAATATCTAATTTAAATAGGATGTATTTAAATCAAATAGGTTTTTTCCTTGCCTCACGGCCTACTACGATCTTATTTGTATCAAAGATATTATTTTATTTGTTTCAGCGATTCTTTTCAAATATTAAATATATTGAAATTGAACGAATAAAGATTCGATTCAAATTAATCTTTATTTGCTTACAATGTACACAGTATATCTAAGTGTACTATATGCATAAAATATTTCATAAATCCAAAATGAAATGAAACACTTAATTGAGAGTTTTACCACAACGATTTTATATCGTAATTCGTCATTCACTTCATATATAAATAAATAATATTTCACCTATATGAAATCGAACCTAGAACCTACCTACGTATATATATATATATATAATATAATATAAAGGCATACCATTAGTTCAATCACATAGAATGGTCGACTTTACGAAAATTCTATTTAATTCAATTTTTTCAAAATAAAATACATATTCTTAGTGGATTCAACTCAATTGTTTTTTGAACAGATAAAACCAAATCACAGATTTATTAGGATTAAATACAATATTTAGTTATTGGATGATATTGAATAGATTTTGATTTTCATAAATAAATAGATTTAAAATAAATAATTCCAACAATGGAATGCAATAGGAAAAAATTGATTTAACGAAAAATCTAGTTAATTCAAATTTCAAAAAATCAAATAGACGCGGTTAGTTAATATTAATAGAATTTTTCTGTCAGTGTACCTTCTATTTGACGAACACTGTTTTTGAAAAATTGGAAAAAAAAACTTTTTTAATCCACATTTTACAGAAATATTGCGTGAAATGTTATTTTTTTTGTAAGTGCGTGCCATTTTCTTAAATTTGCATTTTCTTCATTTTAATTACCGTCACATAGAAACTATACATGTTCTAACTGAAACGCCATTTTGATGATAAATTCATTCTAAAAAATTGTTTTGTATACTTAAATATACAATTAAAGTATACCTAAAGTTTGATAATTATGGAATAATTATTTCTTAATTTAAACAATTCCTCAATATTGCTTATTTTTTACCTGCCTACACTCAGAAAAAAGATTTGTTATGTTCTAATAAATTGGGACATTAGAACATAATTTATTGGAAATTAATAAATGTTTACTCGTATGGAGACAGTTTTTATGTGATTGCAACTACAGCATTTATTGGGCATCACTAAATATGTTTTTTTACGTGCCGATTTTTCACATCAATTAAAAGCCATATTTAAAATAGAACATTTGAATAAATATTTCCTCAAATCAAATAAATACTACTTTCCAATCACGAAAACCTTTTATTTCGCGACTATGATACTAATGCGCGCATGCGTACTTTGCCCTTCAACGCGACGGGCCCGACAGCAGGCCGCTCGTGAGATGCAGCTCACGCATACGCTTACCATGTAGCTTTTTCCTATGCCCGTGCTTTTGGCACAAGTGTCAGTGTTCCGTTTCAGAAGTGAGAAACTCGAAAGTGAGGAATGATTTAAGTCTATGTAAGAATATAAAGTGAAAAAAAAAACATTCGAGTGAGAAAATAATGACGGACGAAATGACACAATTCCTCGAGAAAAAAAACCAGTTGGGGTATTATGAAGAATCCTATTAGATGTTAAGAAAAGCTCTATTTGTCCGATATAAAACACCTATTTCTTCTAAATTATATATCCTATTAGATGCTAAGAAAAATTCTTAGTAAATCTTAAACATAAACTTAAATGAAACAAATTCTTAGCTGTTAATACAATCGTAGTAGGCCGACATACAAATAAGAAAACTTATTCGCCGGGAGACAAACTTTTTCGTCCTTAATAAATATTTTTCTCTTTACCTGACGGCAACTTTTATTGCACTAGAACTCGGCAACTATTGATTTTACAAAAAAAAAATGTTATACAAAATTGTAGAAAATTGTGTGCTCTACAACTTTGATTATTACATTTTTATTTCGTATTTCCAAAAATTATTGAGATATCTTCCAAAAACAAAAAGTTGGTTTTTTAATCGACTATATCTCGGCAAATATTAACATTACAGAAAATATTTTCAAATTACAAAGATGGAAAATTTTATCCTCTATAAAAAAGGTCCTTATGATTTTTAACGTAAAATTCACCGTTTCCGAGAAATTTGCAAAAAGGCGTTTTTCAAGATGGCGGCTAACGTTCTCGGTTTCGGACGACACAAACTTGGTTTTATATTCAGGGCACACCCTCTGACATAATCCAATCGAAAAATCAATTATCAGGATTTTTTGCGGAGCGAACCCATTTTTGGTGCTAAAATTCCTGGACTATTAGCAGGTGCTGAAGTATTAAGGCGGGAGATCTGAAGATTAGAAGGTCTTAAAAGCGCTTTTTCGGGAATTTTTTTAGAAGGGAAAAAAACAAGTTAGCCCATCAAACATTGAGGTATCTTTTTATGTATTTTACATATGTATACATTTTTTTTTGACACAATCAATGACTGCAGATTTATCAGCCTATACCATGCGCGTCTTCGCACTACAGTCCCCAATCGGCCAGAAAGATGCAGCTCGTAATTCTTGACTGAAACAAAAAACCAATAAAATTTTCAATTGTCATATATTTTTCTTCTGGGTGAATTAAGAAAAAGCTGAAAATATCGTAAAATTATAAATTTTCTCAGGCTTGAAAAAAAAGTGTTTAAAAAACACTTCAACGTGCTATAGAAATGATTTAAAAAGTATTTTTTAACGGCTTTTTTAATTCACTTGAAGAGATTTTCATACTGAAGAACTTTGGTTTGATTCAATAGGTCGTTCAGTTTTTTTGCTATCACGCCCGCCAATTTGGAAAAATCGTGAAAATGAAAACTGGATAAAACGAGCTTCAAAGTTTTCAATAGGAGGAAATATCAATATCGAATATTAATCGCCTCTCTGCTTTTGGCCTTGTATGTTTGAAAATATTTACGATTGGCCTCTGTAACTTTGTGAATATATTTTTGGATAGTTTATCTGTCGATTTAAGCAATTGAAAAAAAAAAACGATTTTTTCGGACCTTCTGATTCACAATGGGACTTTGCAGAAGCCGAGCTTGTTCCTCGTTACCAAGCAATTATCTATGCGCGAAGCTCGCTCGTTCAGTTTCGCTGTAGCCGATGTTGATACAACGTTTAGTGGGGCAAAAATGAAACGGGCTATTGAACAGTGCGAAATGCAATTAGAGGTACGTTTCGAACGGCAAAGCTAGCAATATGTTGGGCACTTCAGGCGACCATACTGCGTCGCATCCTTGATGGATTTCATAAAGGGATTAAGGGTAGGATTAAGTTTTATCGTGGAAGATCAATACGGCGTGGACCGGAAAAGAAATGACTTGGGTTGACTAAATCCATTATTGGGGGATGCTAACGAATCATTTATTGAAAAATATGTAATAACATGTTATTTCTCGAATTATTTATTCCATCGAAGTAACGAATGCTCGGAATAATCAAATATTTTAGTCTTCCATCTCAATATTTCAATGGCCATCTGTCGACGAACAATTCCGTTGATCCAAGATTGGTTGATCAAGAGTTGCTTTTTTTCTCTGTGCACTGTAATTGTATCGGTGATAAAACATGAGAAGATAAATATCGAAAAATACCGGCGTTGACGTTTGTTGGAATGCTACAGAAATTATTTTTCTCAACTTCATTTATTTTTATTTTTTAATATCATAGGAAGACTTTTTTCGCAATTTTATACTGTAAATCCGTGAATATGTATCTTCTTTGCATGAATGATGTATGATTGATGGCTAAATGCTATTGAATTCCGAAAATTTTGCATTTTTTGAAAATGGCACTTTTTTCGCGTTTTAAGGGGCCAGTCCACTTTGAAAATTTAAAAAAATCGAAAGCAAGCAAGACTTGAAGAAATTGACGATGATGAGCAATCAGAAGGGATTTTGTACGGTGCAGGAAGTGCCGATTGAGTTTTCTCGAAACAACGTTTTCAAAATCTAGCTCCATCGTATCTCTAAAATTAATGAACCAATTCTCTTGAAATTTGAACCACATACTGTAAACATGATTCGCAACAAGATGACCTTCGATGGTTTTATAATTTGGATTTTTACTCGTTTTTTTTTGCGAAAAACTGCGAAAAAAACGCGTTTTTTAAACTTTTTTCGTTTTTCATCTGCCTTTTTTTTATTTTTTGATAATACTTTATATCCGAGGGTCATTTTGTAGTTGGTGTCATACTGAATCTAATGGACTTTAATTTTTTTGTTTCAGACAAGCCGTTGCCGAGTTGTGATGGAGCTACCTAGCCCACCTATTTTTGAGGCGTTACGTTAAACTATAGTTTTTGTACTTATAAATGAATAAAAATGAATTAATTTTTTTTAAAATGTATTTCAAGACTTTATTTATCAAGCCCAACAACTTTTATATTCATATGTTTTATAAAATCCTCAAAAAAAATCGCGGAAATAGCCTTTTTTCGTGGCTCTAAAGTGGACTGGACCCTTAATACAACCGACATTTAATTTTAACTTAAATAGAGCCTTTTGGAGAGATGATAGAGAAAAAATGTACATATTGCACATTGCTCCGTCGTCATTGAACCTCTAAAAAAAATGCCTTGCTCGTAGGAGCACGATCGCGGCTGAAATACCACTGAGGCAGCTTTTCCCCTGTGTTTGTTTGCACAATTACTTGGCACTCTCCTAATCGAGGAGGGTTGCCGGAATCTAGTATGACGTATGTTTCCTCGATCCCGACATTTGATAATTTCTAACTTCATCGATGAGATTATGATCGGAGTCTGGAAAGGCCGGGAATCTTCGTCATAAAAATTCCCACATCGATCGGAAGTTAAAAAAATGTGATAAGCATCATTGGAAACGAATATAATGTCGCCCAATTCTTCAATACATTAAATGTTGCACGTGATTATTGTCGTAATTAATAAATCGATGAATTATACTTGTTAGACATAGCTTAAAATTGATTAAAATTAATTTGAGGACACTCATTGCACTAATCAATAAGAATACATTATAGGGAACGTTTCATATCGATATGAGCTGCTTTAAAAATAATGGTTTCTAAATCTAGTTCGTTTTTCAGTGATTAATTGATATAAATTAATTTGTTTCAGATTAACTTAATTTCAATTCATTTAATTTTGATTTATTTAATTAATTTAAATAATGCTATTTTGCATTGTTCCATTAGTTCAATTTCAATGAATATAATTTAAATGTAATTTCAGTCAATTTACGCAACTTCACCTGCTTTTTTATTTCTGAAAGGCACAGGGAAAAATATGAGAGTTGATTCGAATTCTGTGTGAACTCGCTAAGTTACCGATCCACTAGTATCGGAATAAAATGTAAGATCCAATCACAAATAGAATAAAAGTCTACAAATATATATATCGCGTGTAGTTCCGAAAAGGACATACCTCCGATTAATTTGGAATTTCGTGTACCTATGTATTTTGACTCGCTGATTACGAATATGATAGTGAAAATACCCGCAAAATTGATTTTCAAGGTCAAAACTCACAAAAACTGATTTTTCAAAAGTGTTTCTACTTTATTTTAATAAATGTTGACCTTAGAGAAAAACGTTTCCCACACAAGTTATAGCCTATGAAAAGATTGATCTTTTATGTTATATACAGTTTTTGTCTAAAACTATTCTGTTTCGAGAAGAATGGGATAATGCTCCAATAAGTACTTTGGCTTAACTTTATAAGTTTCGATATTATCTACTTACGCACTTTACCGCGGGAAGGTTGGAGTTTGTTTGCCGTGTGTTGATTGTTGTTTGGGTTTGTTTCTCTTTATTTCTTGTGTGTTCAGGTTTATTTGGGTTTGTTTGTCGTCTAATGTGTCGTTTGTTGTTTAGGTGTGCGTAAAGTGTTAAAAATCAAACTGCAGCCTTCCCGCGGTAAACTGCGTAAGTAGATAATATCGAAGTTTAGGAAGATGTACTTTTCGGAGCATTATCCAATTTTTCTCGAAACAGATTGGTTTTACACAAAACTTGTATAGAGCATAATAGATCAATCTCTTTATAGGCTACAACTTTTGTAGGAAATATTTTTCTCTAAGACCAACATTTATTACAATAAAATAGAAAAACTCAACGAAAATCAGTTTTAGTGAGTTTTGACCTTGAAAATCAAATTTGCGGTATCTGAGGTATGTCCTTTTCGGAACTTTCTCCTAATATACACACCCGTGGCCAAAAGTTTGCGGCACCCTGCAATTTTTCTTTCCGGACAAAAAATTGAATATCTCGGTAAAAAAAAACGGAAACCAATTTACCAAACGGGATTTTAAAGAGAATGAAGCCAGCTTCGGTTTGCTTTTTAAATTTGATTTTTTTGATTTTTTTGTGACCGGTACGTAATTTAAAAAATGGCGGTTTTTCAAGATTTTTTCACCTTGCAAAGTCGTTCGCTAGACTTCGGAAAAACAGAAATGTCGCTATTTAGTGAAATGATTTTCGAAAAGGGAAGTGTCAGTCTTTGTTTCGTTAAAAAAAAATGTTTGCAATTTTTTTTCGCAGAGGAATTTAGTTTCTCTTAAAAAAACGGCAGGATTCCGTAAAGCCGGCATCGCGCAGCGTATCGTGAAAACTATGAGGTTGAGAATATTTGTCCTAAGGACTAAAAAGTTTTGTTTTGTTGTTTTGGAGTTGTTACATTTTTGTCAGATTTTTTTGGCAACATTTTTTTTCATCACTAGTTTTGGTTGATCGTCGACGATTAATCTAATTAATTTCTTGCCATTTTTTGGCCGAGATATTCAATTTTTTGTCCGGAAAGAAAAATTGCAGGTTGGCCCAACTTTTGGCCAAGGATATATATTTATACATACATACATACACACATACATACATACATACATACATACATACATACATACATACATACATACACACACATATATATATATATATAAAATGTTACATTGATGCGCACGTCCTATGGAAAGGAAGTCAGAGAATATTACGCGAAAACGTCACGGGATGGTTCTACGTGATGAAAATCACGCTACCGAGTAGGTGTAACGTACGTCATACATGCACATTTCGAGAAAGCTCTGCTTCCTCCTCTCATCGTGCAGCGGCTGAATCTCAATGCATATGTGACGTGTAAAATTATTATATAAATATTGACTCCATGGGCAAACGCGAAACGTCCTTCACTTTTCGCCCGATTTTTTCCAATCCGACAATATCAACCGAGAACCACGTTGCGTCGTTGAAATAGCAGAAAAAGCAGAATTGCAAGAACCTAATCGATTTTCAACAAGCAATGTGACAAATGACAGTATTGATAAAAGGGATAGCAAATTCAGTAGGTTTGGATCGTCGTCGAATTTTTTTATATCCACGATTGAACAGCGAAAGGTTTTTTGAGGAATATTTTTGAGCAAACGGAATGTGATTAGTGAGTAGGTTAATTTATGAGATGCAATTGGAAATATTAATAATCTAGATGGACGATGGATGACATATTGGACTCGAAATAATGAAGGCAACACAGAGATTGAAGATTTGTTTGCAGGACAAGCAAAATGCAGTGCCTGACAGAAGTTTTATGCAAAAATAAAAAAAAAACTGCCAAGGTTTTATCAGAATGAAAAAGCGTGAGGGGGTGGGTATTGAGTGATAAGGGAAAAAGCCCTTACGTCGTATATTATGAGGATAACTGTGCGGACCACTCGCTTTTCATTAGCGGCACATACACGGTATACGGGGAGGCTTGGAAATTGCTTTTTAATTTCTCGTCATACTCGACCGGTGGAAGCCACATGTATGCACAGTGCAGTATGTTAGTGTACACCTATATGTATAGTAGCATTAGCCGTATAAAAGTAGCTAGATCCAAGCGCCCTAGGAATCCTTCTTGTTAATATATAAAAAATGATCCTGAAGTTTGGATCGTTGGAATACATTTTATTTCCACATTATTATCATTTTACAAAATCGTTTTTTTTCCCAGATTTAATTTATAATTCTCCAAGCGAACGATTAAAAAAATTATTGAGATATTTTCGTAACGAAAACTTGCCAAAAAAATCGACCAAATGGAAAAAGAAATTCCGTTGCATTCTAACGATGCAAACTTTGATCTCATATTTAAAAAAAGCTACCACTCGATTCTCATTTTTTTTAGTCGAATTAAACCTTACCAAAAACCGAAAGAAATCCTAAAAATATATACAAAAAGGTATGGAAGTGCGTACGGAAACTATAAAATACTTTTCTGCAAAAAGTAGTGCAGATTTGAATTGGAACTTTCATTTGTGAGGAAAAAATTATATGTGTAAGTGTTAATAAAAAAAAACTTTAATAACCAATGCCAAATTCCGTACGCAGATCCGTGGAGAATGCATCTGAGAAGATACTTTAAGAATTGCAAGTGAATTGGTGCATATTTGGCTCAGCTACGTTACCAGTCAGTTAAAAAAAAGAGTTTCAAAAAAGTTTGAACTAACATTTAGCGGTAAAATTTTTCGATTTCTACTGCTAAATAATTAAAACGATTAATCTAAATTAACATTGCCCTCTTTCTTTTCTGGACAGAAAATTTAAAAATCCTCGGGTGAGTTTACCCGTTAAGGATAATTAAGAATGGCATTAATCTCAATAGTTACTTATTGTACTCTCAATAATATTTAGGAATAATATTATGTTTGAAATATATTTTAAATACTATTCTTAATGTCAATAAGTAATAATATATAATTTCATCATTATTACATTTATATATCAATAATGTGTCATTAATAATTTCTTTTATTAATACATAATGCAGTAAAAGTAAAAATAAACACCGCCTTTTACCGTCAAGACACAACACGACCTTTTTTCGATACTGATACACTCTTTGCACCGTATGAAATATCGAAATATCGATCAAAGTTCCCGGAACTTGTATACAAGAAGCTTATTGCCATGCAACGCTGACATATCATTCGTTCCATCGCAGTAACGCATCCTATAATAGATATCAAATTGTAGATAGTGCAAAACCAAATCACGGATGCCCCGACGTGTGACGCACGATCGTGATATCATGAAAGATCCGAGCGACTAGAAGGGTGATTCCGTGATGTCAGTTTAAGACGCTCAAATCTTCGCGAATACGATTGAACCATTAAGGGGTTAGGCTACGCTAATGATTTGAAAATCAAGAGTATTTTTAAAAAAATCGAAGGAACAAGTACAATGATTGAAAAATCGTTTGGACTTTTATTTGTATGTACATTAACAAAGATGGGTACCAAATTTTATTGGAAAATATTAATAACTAAAGAAGTTATAAAATATCGTGTGAAGGACGTTTGAACGTGGGGGGCTCAACGGTGTACGAGGGTGAATCAAAAACTTCTTAGAAGCTCATATTGATATAATATTTTCGGGGGTATTCTGATATTTATTTTGAAGAGTCTGAATCACACGATATTTATGCAAAGTTCCAGTCGTTTTGTGAAAACAGTTGTTAAAAATACTCAAACATGGAGAAAAGTGAGTTACGTGCAGTAATAAAATACCTGTGCCTGAAAAAAAGTAGCAAATTTTATAAAAGAACATTGATTATTAAAGAAGTTATAAACAACCTCGTGAAGGACCTTTGCACGTTAGGGGCTCAACGGTGTACTTGATTTTAGCCATATGATTGATGTGAAGCAAAAAAACGAGTTTTTTTTTCTTTAAGAAGATAATATTGGCTGAGACTTGATCGAGCTTTTTTGTAACCGTGTTTCAATCGTCAAAGAAATTTTTTTCGTTTTTTTTCCAAGGAAAAATGACATCATTATTGTCAATAACTGATGAAAAAAATGTTAGGAAAAAAAAGTCGATCGAGACTAAAAGGGTTACGTGGATTTCGAAGCAAAAAAAGCATTTTTTTCTCTATTTTTTGAAAAATATAATGTATAAATTATTTTATTCAAAATGTTAAGTACATAAAAAAGCAACATTTCAACAATATTTAAAAAAAAATTATCCAAAAATGTAGGAAATTCAGCCGGTGGGCGCTGGCTTCTGGAGACCCCTAAAAAAGTGTCCTCCTGGTAGTCAGGATAACTCATGATAGCTTTATCTAAAATTAAAAAACCAAATTTTTTCTGTTAGTAGATAAGTATAGCTCGTGATTGGGTGCAGGACTTAAAAAAAATTAAGATTTGAATTTTTGGCAGAGTTGTGTGCAAAATAGTTCAATTTTTGGTACAATTTACACTACGTATAGCCTTGTAAAATTAGTTGTAATCGAAAAAAAACCTTCGTTCCATCACTAGTCAATGCTATTTTAAAGAAGTGTGCAAAATTTCAATAAGATCGGTGCATTTTTTTGTTGAGAAATCGTGTCCACCGACTTCAAAAATAGTGTTTCGAGAAAAATGCGATTATCTGCGTCGCTCCCAACCGGTCTTTCCCAACGGGGGGAATTCCCAAAGGCTCTCTCTCCTAGATTTTTATTCCGATTGACTTAAGGCGTTACCCCCACTTGTAGCGCAAAAAAGGCCTTTTTCATGAATTTTTTTAAAGAAAACTACAAAACTTTTTTAATCGATCAATATACCATCTTAAAGAACACATCTTGAGGCACTTTCAGTGATTTTTTTATTGAAAAATATTACATTGTTTAGTGGCAAATGGCCGTCAATGAAATAATGTTTTTATATACACGGTTTGCGGAGACCAACATTGCGGCGAAGTGGATCATCTGAAAAAAAAATGCGGATGGATTTAGTCAAATATAAGTTAAAACTAGTCTTTAATCGATGGATTCTAAAAAATATTCATTTTTCACAAAATGGCGGACAGTCAAAGTTAATGGTTCGATTTTAACGAAAAAAAAATCGAACGATTAAAGACTACATTTTTATGTATTAAATAAGCCTGCAAAATTTCAAGAAGATCGGTTCATTAGTGTTCGAGTAATCTTGGTCACCGACTTCAGAAATGCCATTTTGAGAAAAACGCGTTTAAAGTTTCTCTTTCAACGCTCTGTCAACGCGGATTCTTCTCTTTCAACGCTCATATCTCAGTCAATTTTGTTCGGATCGACTTGAAATTTTCAGGACATATTATCAGATACTTATACTTCACAAAAATGCAATAAAAAAATCGATTTTTTCAAAATCGCAAGTGGGAGTAACCCCTTAAAACTTTGGGAGAATATTTTAGACATATTGTACTATTAGATAATAAAATATTAGAAAATGGATTTTTTGAAATTTTCAAACCCACGTAACCCCTAAACTACTATTACACTGAATAAGTGTCTCAAATTTCGAGTCCGTTCATTAGATGTCGAGAAATCGTGTACATCGTTTTGAAAAACATAGTTTCGAGAAAAGCGCTTCCAAAGTTTTATTAGTAGTTCTAGCGTTTTCATTATACGTTTACCTTCAATCTGCGATTCCTGCACCATATGTTGGACCTTCCTCTTCAATTTGAGTTGCGTCAAGCGACGAATGAGAGAGTTTTGAAATCTTCACAGTAGCCTAACCCCTTAAGAAATTCCGCATCCTCATGCAAGGTATGAAAAATAACTCGTAATGTTATCAGAACAAACATTCCGCAGATCTGCATTAGTCGATAGCGCGTCTCGTCATAGCCGTGTATTATTTGATAAGCGTTATGATCGAAAAATCGCGCTTCGTCAATGGTTTTCCCCTAGTTTTATCGTACACAGCGAGACTTATCTCATTACTTCGTATGAACGGTCTCGAAACTCGCACCGATGAAACGCAACGATTTTTTTTTGTTACTATTGCGAACATTACAAATATTCGTTTGCAAATTTACATTGTGAAAATCGAAAAAAATGCGAAAAAAAAGTTTGGGTTAAGGGGTTAGGCTATTTTTTTTAGTATGAAAAAGAGATTCACTCATAAAATTCATTACACATCGATTTAGTATGAATATCAAGCTGTTAGAAAATATATATATTTTTTTTTCGATGTACAAAATGGCCGTCTACTAATATTTTCTCTTGTTATCTTTTTTTAGGAAAATTCTACTGTGGCCTTACGCCTTAATCTTGTTGTCTAGAAGCCCCAAAAAAATTCGGATGATAACATGTCAATGAGAAACAAAATTAATTGCAATATCATTCGTATAATTGGACTTAGGAATAACATTTTTCACCTTGCAGAACCGCCAACAATGTTGCAATGATTTGCAATGATTTGGCAAATTTGAGTTCTGCGAATTTTTGGGGCTTTAGGGGCAAACAGAAATATCAGTATTCCCGTGCAACAGGGCAAGATAAACTTTGTCCTGTTATTCTTTGGACGCGGCGTGTACTCGCAAGGAAAATACCAGCGCCTCTTTCAGATGGAAAGCGTCTGGTTGAAATAATACTGCCGACCCAGTAAAGCTCGTTTTTTTTTTTTCAATTTTACGTCTTGAGATTGTGTCGTATGAATAATTGGAGCAAAAAAGCTCTCGAATGTTCAAGTTTGGATGAAGAATCGTTAGGCCATTTACCAGATGAGAATGAAAAATGAAAAAAAAACAGGCTTTTTAAATTTATTTTCAATCGAGTTGAGTTTTAAAGCCCATACTGTTTTAGATTGATTTACAATTGAGATTAAGCGTGATTTTAAATGGTTAAGAGCAAACAAAGTTGAAGGGTATATCATTTATTTTCATGGACATATCGTGTATATCATTTATTTTAGTGGGAAAAAATAATTTTCATAGTGCCAATATGAAATATATTTTTCATTCGGACTCTGCGCCTGCGTCATCGCAACCCGTCAGGCTTGATAAAAAGACAAATTACTTGCACCACATCTATAATCTGGTAAATTTCGAAAATAATAAAAATAACTGTAGTTGTGAATATATTTATTGTTATTCAGTTATGGTGTATAATTTATTATAAATTCATAATAATTCATCAGCTTTGTTATTTCAGGAGAAAACAGGCTTAATTATGCAGAGTTTGCACATATAAATGAAGGTTTAAATTGTATCCACAAAAGGTTTTTTTTCGGAATAAAAATAATCCGTATTATCTGCGGCCCCGAATGTGTGACGTACATACACCTGATGTACATTCGAATATGAAATGAGGGATGGACACAATATGAAAATTCATTCCAACCTTTGTAATAAAAATTTTCAAAATGGTATTGATTTTGAAAATTGTAGCGTTTGCCTGTGTATTTGGGTTAAGAACAACTGAAGCTTTTTTTTAACCGTCAGCATGTAATGAACATGATTTTTTGTTATGTTTATTCATTTGTTAATAACCAATGATTAAAGTTGTTTTTTCATCGGAAATCGAGCTTTTTTCTGCTTGCCATTTTCGTAATTTTTTAAATTTCAAAAATTTATCCGTTCACACGAAAGTTTTATTATCATACTAAAAAGGATTTTTTCTATATTTCCCTTCAGATGGCCCGTGTTGGCAGAACCACCTACACCGGTTAGCCATGCAGCAACGGCGACACCTTGTATAAATAATAATAACTTTGTTGTTCATTAATATTATTAAGTTTAAAAAAATCACAAACTTGGCAAGACTATGTATTAATTTTCTGAAAATTCCCAACCTCGTCATCCCAATACTCTCATCATAAAAAAAAATTGGAAATCGACCTTTTTGGCCTCGAAGTTTATGCAGATCCGCTGATACTATAGGATGCTAAAATCCATTCCTGACACACAAATGGACCAAATCTCCCTGTGCATGTGAACCTACGCCAGTAATCTTTAAAGAATTCCTCGTCGAATATCCTCCAACGGTATAGTTGAAGTTTTTATTATTACGATCGCGTATTTTGATTTTACGCGTTCATATACGAGTGATTTTTATATCCGTCTATTGTCCGTATATTCTTTATGCACACGACCCACTCGTAGGTACGCAAATAGGCATATCTCGTACCTGATATAAATCGCGATCCTTTTCATCCCTAATCGACCGTGCCTCCCAAGGAAATAGGACTCTCTCTCTCTCTCCCTCTCTCTCTCTCTCTCTCTCTCTCTCTCTCTCTCTCTCTCTCTCTCTCTCTCTTCTCTTCTTGCCGCGAGATCGGAATCCATTAATATCTCTGTACACTCGCGTCACAGAAGCGGGCTAATGAGATGTGGAATCGTGCTTTTCTCGCAAACAATATTCACCCGGCAATCCTAGTCACACATATAGGCCTGCGGACAGGGCCATTCATCTCGTCTGTTCATCCTTGGGGAGCATATATTTGCAATAGCAGGAAAACGTGTTGAAAAGGGTGAAAGCAATAAAAAAAAGCCTATGGAAAGATTCAGCTCGTATAATCCTTTGGTTATATATTATTATCATTGCTATTATTGTTGTTGTTTTTAAGTATCGTAAGATTTTGGAACATCACTTTCTTAGTTGTTTGGTTTTCTCCTATTTTTCTAATTGACGGTTTTCTTGTTATGAATGTTATTCTACCTTTCATTATTACGATTATCATATTATTATTTATTATTAATGCCAACAGGTCAATAATAATATAATGATGACTAATTTATTACTATGAAAAAAGATCTTCATTTTACTATTTATAACAGTATATTTATAGTTTATGTAAATATGGGATAGTAATCATTCAAGTAATGATTGATTATTATTATTTCTTCTTCTTCTTCTTCTTCTTCTTATTATTATTATTATTATTATTATTATTAGCATTATTATTAAACAGATAGCACCGTTACCCTGGGCTATTACTTGGATGGGTGACCGTTTAGCCTCGCCTAGCCTGCGCGCCTATAGGGCAAGACACAATTTTACTGTTTCGGAACTCAACGTCGATGAAACACAGCCGTCCGTAACGGCACAGCTTTTCCATAGTTTCCCTGTGCCCTCGTGCAAATCTGTGTAAGTGGCGGATTGGGAGCCCAGTGGCTCCGGGAAACGAGGGTGTGTCAGGAAACGGAAAACGTAGAATTACGAGCGTGAGGTAAACGTTTAAGGCGTTAGGCCACAGTAACGGGTATAAAATCATGTGCGTATTTAACAATTTTTTTCGTATGTAAAAGTGATTCACTCATAAAATTAATTACACATCTATTTAGTATGAAAATTAAGCTGTTACATTTTTTTTGTCGATATACAAAATGGCCGACTACTAATATTTTCTTTTATTATCTTTTTTTAGGCGCTCCGCGGCGTGACATTTAGCACCCGTAATTGTTTACCTGGAACAAAAAACAAAAATTCTCGTCAATCTACATTAGAATACCTAGAGAAGTACGTACGGAATTTAAAAAATATTGTTTTATTCAAAAGTTGTAGGTATTTGAACTTAAGAAATGAATTTTCAGTGTAAAATTTCATTATAACTGCTCATAAAATGAAAAGTTTTCGAATAATCAGAAATGCCGTACGTACTTCTCTGCGAAATGCAATTAGGAACATAAATTTTAAATTTCAAGTAAATCGAGTGAAAATTGTTGAAGTTATTTGTGACGCTAATTGGAAAAAAGCTGTTTCGAGTAGTTGGCCATTTTGCACATCGAAAAAAATGCAAACAGGTTGATATTCATACTAAATAGATGTGTAATTAATTTTATGAGTGAATCACTTTTTCATACGAAAAAAAATTGTTAAATTCGCACATGATTTTATACCCCATACTGTGGCCTAACCCCTTAAGGAATAGCGTCCTAAAAGCCCAAAATGGCATAGGAAGCAACATCGAAAATAAAATAAAAATGATTGTCAATTTTTTTTTTAATTACAATAATTCTTGTAATTATCTACATTCACAGGTCTCAGAATTACTGTGACTGGTATCGTTGAGGTTATTACCATGATTAATATTAATTATTGTTGTCTAAAAGTGAATTCGGGGTTCACAATGGGGTTGTGTCCTGTTTCGTCCTTTTCTCCTTCTTTTTCTTCCACTATCTTCGTGATATTGTTAATAATGAACTTTTTATTTACAACCTCCCAATATGGTTGTACGAACAAGTATTTTTCTGTCTTCCTCGATCTCCATTCCCGTTCTCGATCGTCCGCGACCCACTTTTCGCGGTCCTCCCTCGGTCGCTACAGCCCGATACGCAATGTCTCTCCCTCTCTCCAGCTCTGGGAGACGTCCTTGCCACGTATGCGGCCACATCTCGGAATCGAGGTCGTATCGCGAGATCAATCCAAGAGTTGCAACACCCGCTAATAAGCCATGTCGGAAGGAAGGAGAAAAAAGCAAGTGAATACATCACGTATCAGTGGGTGATGGCTGCTTGGCCCTTCATGTGTGCTGATGTACATCAATGACAGTGGCCTGTATTTGGGTCCCTTGCAAAGTGGATGGTCTTCAATACGGAAGGTGTGATGATGATCCAGTCTTTCATTGTACAGCCTAAAGTTCAACGAGTCTTCTTACGGATATTAAAATCGCCAATTGATTCAAAAGCACGACAATCGTGTGTTTGCAAAGCTGCTTTCGAATTTTTATTTTTGGAGAGTATACGTTGGAACTTGTCAAACTCTGGATGGATTTTGAAGCCAGCGGGTCTGCTGAACAATCCATGGAGTTGGCTATTCTTTGCTCTTGCCAATTCCCAAGTAAGTTCACTCAGGGACTTTTCCCTCTCTTTTTTCTCTCGAAGGGAACTCTCGTTGTTAAAAAGAAACAATTGAGTCCCTCCGAAGTGGATGATCTTCAATACGGAGGGTGTGATGATAATCCGCTCTTTCATTGTACAGCCTAAAGTTCAACGAGTCTTCTTACGGATATTGAATCGCCAATTGAATCAAAAGCACGAGCGTCGTGCGTTTGTCCAGCTGCCTTCAGATTTTGATTTTTGCAGAACGTACGTTGGAACTTGTCAAGCTCTGGATGGACTTTCAAGCCCGCGTGTCTGCTAAACAATCCATGGAGTTGGCTATTCTTTGTTCTTGCCAATCCCCAAGTAAGTTCACTCAGGGACTTTTCCCTCTCTTTTTTCTCTCGAAGGGAACTCTCGGTGTTAAAACGAAACAATTGAGTCCCTCCGAAGTGGATGGTCTTCAATACGTAGGTGTGATGATAACCCGCTCTTTCATTGTACAGCCTAAAATTCAACGAGTCTTCTTACGTATATTGAATTGCCAATTGAATCAAAAGCACGAGAGTCGTGCATTTGTCCAACTGCTTTCAGATTTTGATTTCCGCAAAACGTGCGTTAGAACTTGTCAAGCTCTGAATGGACTTCGAGCCCCTGCTGAACAATCCATGGGGTTCACTATGCTTTGTTCTTGCCAATTCCTAAGTAAGTTCACTCAGGATTTGTTCCCTCCCTTTTTCCTCGCCAAGGGAACTTCCAGTGCATCAAAAAATAAGTAGAACTTCCTAGATCTTCAGTTTACGAAGCTGGAATTGCCCTTTCATCGGTAGTATTGCCAAATTTGTCCAGGCAAAGTACTTTGCGCGAGGTGTTTCGACGATTCGATTGGAAATCGACATCAAGTCGAGGCGGCCACACATGTCCGGCAAATGCAAAAGTCTGCAGTGTTCTTGAGTGTTCATAGATTTTAGCCAAAATTGTTCCAATCAATTGAGATTTGCTGATCTACGTCTGGCTCCACGTGATGAACCTTCTCCAGCTGGTATAATTTAGGCAAAAAACAATGATTTCTCGGACTGTCTGGAACCATCGATCATGATGACAAACGAGCATGAAGAAGCCGATAAGGAAATAGTGAGAATAACAGGAGGAAACGACGCCTCGATGAACGACTTACACGACCACTAAGAATAAACCGCGAACAGGGAAAAAGACGACGAGGGCCGTGACACTTTGGACAGTTCGTTGCCACGTGGAGGAGTCTCCGCCTAAGAGACACCCACATGGAGGCGTTCTGGACGCGCTCGCGCACGAGTCAGGTAAAGCATCAACGTCATAGATATCGATGACCTAGGGCTTCTGGAAACACGTAGACAAAATCGCGGAAGCAAATTCCTATAGCTGGTGTCCACTTTGCTCGTCTGTACCGTACGTGGGAGGAAATGAGTTGGCGAGTGAGCGCAACGCGCTCATAGGTGTCTTCACCTCCTATACGAATACACCATTCGCCTTGTTCGTGCTTCGCGTATTCTCGAGCGGATCTAGAGCTTCGTCTCTAGAAAGTTGGGAAAAAACGAACTCTGTCCTTTTTCTATTGCTCGAAACTTTGAAACGTGACGAGGAATACGTGCGGAGCCTTGGGCATCGTGAGTGACACGCTTCGCTATACGAGGCTAGATCTGACATAACCTCACAGTCTCTTAGCGATACGAGACAACTTCGAATGCCATGTTTTCGTCATATCAAAATCTACGCAATTTAGCATGGTTTTTAGCAACAATTCTGCAATGCGCTGGAGCTTTTACGGCTAAGACCGCAAAGAACATGCTTGCAAGATTCGTATATCGTTTATAACTCGATGACAACGGAATTGATTCTGATGAATGGTTCACAGAAACGCAGTTCGAAGTCTGGAAGAAGATTTAGGTCAATGGGTATTACGCTGTGTAGTGCATCACAATGACAAGAAACAAACATAAAGATCATATTCAAAAAATGAGGACAAACGAATAAACAAGTGAACAAACAAACAAAACAAATTTGATGAATAATCATGAGTTCTATGGATTTTTTTAATTTTCATGAATGGTATGTGCAGTCCGTTGTTACTTTTAATAAGAAATGTATATCAAAGAAAAAAGAAAGACTTCTAACAGAAGACAAAATTAAGGAAGGACACCACTGTGACGGGCCGAAAAAGGTCGTTTATTCCCATTTTTTTGTCTACTAGATTATTTATTTGGGATTTCGAAAAATGTGTGTTATTAAGGGGGGATTGTCTTTTTTTTTTCGCAAAATTTACCGCTTTTTGGGAATTTTTTTGTGAAGAAAGTATACAACGGAAAACTTGTGAAACTTGACATATAGTTTTATTGATCTGTTTACTACATACACAAAAATTTTTAAACAATTTCATCAAAAAATCCGCCTCCCACCCCCCTCGACGCGCGATGGTCCTTTTTTGATGGTGTGCACGATTTCTCAAAAACTATTCAACCGATTGCCTTCAAATTTGGACAGAATGCTCAGCTGACATCCTTTTATCGTTTGATGAAGCAAAAAAGCAATACGTTTAATAGTTTTTTTATTTACAACAAAAAATCGATCAATTTTTTTCGAAAAATCGATACTTCAAGTTCAAAACGTCACCAAAACGTCAATTTTTTTTCCCCTTCATCGAACGATAGCTATATGTGTCTAAAGTAAAATGCTTTTTGGGTTTTTGTTGCAGGATGAACGTGAAGGCTGTAATCGTGCACACCATCAAAAAAGGACCATCCCGCGTCGAGGGGGCCGGGAGGCGGATTTTTTGATGAAATTGTTTAAAAAATTTTTTGTATGTAGTAAACAGATCAATAAAACTATATGCCAAGTTTCACAAGTTTTCCGTTGTATACTTCCTTCACAAAAAAATTCCCAAAAAGCGGTAAATTTTGCGAAAAAAAAAGACAATCCCCCCTTAAGCATACATTGAACTTGTTTCGTGTAAATTTTTATTTAAACAAAAAATAATAAAAATACTTGACAATGGTTGGTCCGAAAAATGAAAATAAAAAAGTTTTATAATCTATATAAATGTAGTTCTCGTTGTACGTAGCCGTTTTTTGAATGAAAATTTACAAAACGGCGGGTGTCGAAAAAAGGGTAATTATGGCGAAATTTTTATTTATATTCGAGGGCTTAAAAATAACTAAATTTCAAAAATAAAAAACGGCTACGTACGACGACAGCTACTGCAATTACGGGAATTTTGGTTTTTTTAAATTGATAATTAGATAATTATAGCTTTCGTTATGATTCTGGCCAGGTCGAGAAAAGTCGTTTCGAGAAAAATGCGATTGAACATTTTAGTATGCGTAAATCGTTGCACCACCTGCTCTCACAAAATCGCCTGGATTTTAACTTGACTTTTTTTCACCTATTCTTGAGTATGTAGTATCTTATACTGGACTATGTAGATACTTGAGTGAAATGTCTAAAACGTCTGAGACGAAAACCCAGCACTTTTTAGGGTAGAATATGAATTTTTGACTGAAGATAGATGTTTGCATACTGGAAGTAACCCCAAAAAAATGTTGCCCCTCAACTCGCCCCAACTCTAAGAAATAGGGGTTGAAAACTTAAAAATCGCCGTATCTCGATAATTAATAGCCCGATCAAAAAAGGTTTCGAACAAAAGTTGTTTGGAATAATAAAATTCGTAAAAACTTATCTGACGTCCAAACCCCAATCTTTGAAAGTTCTTGGCTGGGACAGTGTTGCTTTCCTGTTTGTGCCGCTATTTACAAAGATAGGGGATTGGACGTCAGATAACTTTATGCGTATTTTGTTATTTCAAACAACTTTTGTTTGAAATATTTTTCGATCGGGCTATTAATTATCGAGATACGACGATTTTCAAGTTTTCAACCCCTATTTCTTAGGGTTGGGGCGAGTCAAGGGGCAAGATTTTATTGGGGTTACTTTCAGTATGCAACCATCTACCTACAGTAAAAAAAATCATATTCTACGCTAAAAAGTGCTGGGTTTTCGTCTTCGTTACTGGACTATACAGCAAGGTCTGAGAAGTATTGGCATTCCGCTGATGGGTTAATGCACCAGCATGTGGACGGCTAAGCGGTCACCGCTCCGAGTATCGGCCATGCGCAACGCTCGCCAGAGCCGAATCCCGACCACCCATTCACCAGTAAGCTTTACAGATCGTTTATACTAAATAAACATTTTGGAAATGAAGGAAGGGAAGCTGAAAATGTTCATAAAAAAGGTTGTACCATTAAACAAGCAAGCTCCATCGGTTCAACGTACATTGTCAAAAAAAAATGTAAAATTCATGCATCGATTTACCGATTCAGTGATTCATTTTTCTGGAACGTCGGAGGTCGTCCTGAAGTTTGAATAATGAAATCAAAAGTTCGAAGATCCGCTTTCCTAATTTACGTCTGTAAAAAAAATTACTCGAAAGTTCGAAGCGTTCGATTATAGTTGATGATGTAATTTCTATTTTGTACTATCTGGTTGAAATCTCATATGTATAAGTATACCCGTCTAAAGAAATGGCGAGCGTAAAATCTTTATATAAGGATCACAGTCATTTTTAATACCAGGATCTCGGCAATATTTTCGTTCTTTTTTCGCTCATTATACACGGCGTATAACGAGCCCGTATACCAACTGCATACTCGTACACATCGACACATGTGGTTGTGTAATAGTTAACAAACGTGACGATGAAGCCATAACCCGCTGCGATCGGACTTTCTCGAACGAGGATAACCCCGAGCGAGTATGACTGTACATTTTCGCTCTCGATGCCTCTCTCGCACTGTCGTTCTATTAATAAATCCTACCCATCTTTATTTATAATATATCGAGTGCGTGCGCAATTTTCAATGACGACTGTCACAACCATCACAACCGAAACACGTATACTACCCACCCTTCTAAATCACCTGCACCATGCAACTCGTTATAGTTTTGAATCTCGTTAAGTTTTTTTTTTAATGAGGGACGGTGCAACGGTCTTTCTCGACAATGAGGAAATTTTTTGTGCAAATTTTGAACGAAAAAAAAACAGGTAGATGGATATTCCATTACTGATGAAAATTTCACTTTACGAATTATTTTTTGACAAGCAGGGGGCATTGAATACGAAAAAATGCAATTTTTTATACCCAACTTATTTGTTGACAAGCATTGACAAGCGTTGACAAGTATTGAATATGAAAAAATGCCCACGTTTTTATACTCAACGATTTATTGGAATTCCTGTGTAGTTCTCGAGTTACGACGTATTTTCGAAAATTTCGACCACTAAATTTTCATCTATACATTTCGTACTGATTATACATTTTTTTCTAGACCCATGATTCACTTATTTGACATGAACAAAATGCACCTTTTTTATTCGTGACGATTTATCAGAAATCCTACGCAGTTCTCGAGTTACGACGCATTTTAGAAAAATTTGATTACAATATTTTCTTCGTTATATTTTCTAGTAAATATATAATTTTCACTACACAAATAATTTCGAAAAGCATCATGAAAGACCACGTATTCGATATTAAAAAATGCAATTTATTTAATCCTCGAGGATTTATTGGTAGTCGTATGTAGTTTTCGAGTTACGACCTGTTTTCGAAAAATTCGACTACTATGTTTTCTTCTATATATTTCCTACTGAAAAAATGTTCACTAATTTGATATGAAAAAATACAACTTTTTTATTCACGAAATCCTATATAGTTCTCGAGTTACGACGTATTTTCGAAAAAATTGATCACTGTACTTTCTTCTTTATATTTTATACTAAATATAGAATGTCCACTATACGAATAATTTCGAAAAGCCTTATGAAAAAGTGACCACACATTCGATATTAAAAAATGCAATTTTTTTTATCCTCGACGATTTATTGGAAATCCTATGTAGTTTCCGAGTTACGACGTATTTTCGAAAATGGTACTATTATACTTTCTTCTTTATATTTTCTACTGAATATTAATTTTTCACTACACAAGTAATTACGAAGAGAATTATAAAATAAGTGGTCACCTATTTGATATGAAAAAAATGCAACTTTTATTTTCGACGATTCTTTGGAAATCGTATGTATTTCTGGAGTTACGACTATATTTAATAAATAAAAATTCGTCTGCTAGGAGAGACCCAGGCATAGCGAACAGCCCAGGCAAAGCGAATACCCCCACTACGCGCACTAGGCGCGTGGGGGTATTCGCTTTGCCTGGGCTGTTACGCTGTGCCCGGGTCACCCCTATATTTCCTTCTTTATATTTTATACTAAATATACATTTTTCGCTGCACAAATAATTACGAAAAGCATTATAAAAAAAAATGGTCACTTATTTTATATGAAATTTTTTTTTTTCATCCTCGACGATTTATTAGAAACCCGATGTAATCCTCGAGTTACGACGCAATTCTAAACATGATCTACTATGTTCAAAATTTCAAAAAGCATTTTTAAGAATTGTCACTTTTCTGATATGAAAAAAATCCACTTTTTTAAAACTCGACATTTTATTGGACATCCTATACAGTGACAATGCAATTTCTAAAAATCTACCCTCTATATTTACTACTATAAATACATATTTCACTACATGAAAATTCGAAAAAAACGTGATAAAAAAAATGATTACCTATTTGATATAAAAAAGTACAACTTTGGTTACGTAGAATTTGTGAAAATACTTCGCATGTACTATTTTCCAATCAATAACCGTACGCCGACTATTGCATGGTAAGAAAATTTATAGTAACATTTATGTTATCGGATTTTGCTAGCATTGACTAATTATTCATAATGATATAATTTAATTCGTTGCGTTATTCACACACCTCTCGAAACTGACCTTACGCCTTGGCGGATCTTTCCCGTTACGTACCTTTTGGTACAATCCTCTCTCCGTAGTATCGTCACCGAAATAGATGATGTTTCAGCTTCTGACTCGTCCCTGAAACGTACAGAGTGCCTCAAAAACTATTGTCACCCCTTTATGCTTTTTTCCCCACTCTATATCCATGCGAAAAACAATAGTATGTAAAAACTGTATTCCAATGTTCTATACTATAAAAATATTGATTCCTACAATTTAGCTACATCATTAAGGGGTTGGGCTACTACGAAAATTTTGAAAAAACTGATAGTCGCTTGAGGCAACTCACATTGAAGAGGAAGATCCAACGTGTGGTGCAGGAATCGCAAATTAAAGGTAAACTTATTATTACAACAGACAGTAGAACGTCGAACGCGTTTTTCTCGAAACTAAGTTTTTCAAAATGGTGTACACGATTTCTCGACATCTAATGAACGGATTGACTTCAAATTTGGTACACTTATTCAGTGTAAGAGCGGTTTAGTCTTGACGGACGTCTTTCTATTTAACATTTTTTTCATCAGTTATTAACAATAACGTCTTTTTGTCTCGCAAAATCGAAAAAAAACTTCAACATTTTTTTTGATGATTGAAACACGTAACAAAAAAAAGTTTGGTCAAGTCTTAGCCAATATTATCTATTTTAAGGAAAAACACGTTTTTTCCTTTAGATCAACCGAGTGATAAAAATCAAGTACACCATTGAGCCCCTTACGTTCAAAGGTCCCTCACGAGAACCTGTTGTCATAAATATTTTTTTATGAAATTTGGTACACAACTTTGTTAATGTACATACATGTAGATGTCCAAACAATTTTTCAATTATTTGACTCATTTCTTGAATATTTGTTTACCCTCATTTTCGGGTCATCACAGTAGCCTAACCTTAAGGGAGTCGGATAACCAGATTATTTTCTATCAAACAAAAATATACTGATAATTTAAAAAAATTGTCTCTGATTCGTCATAGATTTTTGTTCTTGATGCTTTCGTCTAAGTTTATAACATTTGAAGATCCATAGAAGAAAATTAAACTCTTGCTCGGCTTTGTAGATCTATCATTACGAACACTATAATAATAATAGCAGCGTTGTGCATGGCTGATACTCGGAGGGGTGACCGCTTAGAAGGAATCGTCGTTTTCAAAAATATATATGACATATTTTTTTGCATCACTGTCGGTACCATTTCTTTACAATTGAATGAATGAAAAATATATTTCGACTGTGAACTCAATAATAACTAATAAATAAATCTAATAAATATCCGCGCAATAATTAGGAAATAATGATTTTGTGACGAGAAATATTTCTCAATTACAAATTAATTCTGTTTCGATTTCGAATGTAAATTAAAAAAAAAATCATATCTTTCATTAAGATTAGGATTAATATTGCCAACAATTCAATAACGGTTATTGCTCGTTATTGGATCCTTAGGTATTAAAAATTAGCGCCGTAAATTTCGCGAATTGCACCATCCTGTACCAATGAGGTCCGGCCACTGGCCCACTATCCGCGAATCCGGATTCCCTACGAAACACATAATGATATTCTCGTCTCGGCATTGAGAGTCTAATTTTGCCGCTCAACATATGTATGGTAATGCTATATATAAAGTAGTCAGAAGATGAATGACATTCCGGGGTTCCTGCGGCCGATCTTCCCTGGCCTCAGTCTACTACGTGTCATATAAGAAAAAATGGAATGCTGCTCGACAACTATATCCTCAGCTTTTATATTTCCAATGTGAATTCTTAAGATTATTCGTACCCATTAAAATATTTTTATCCATATATGTATATATGTAGAAAGATGTGGAAATTATACTCAATGCGATTGAATTAGCTTTTTTTAGAATATGTTCATATGTACATATATATGTGAGAACATATTACCAAAAAGTCGAATTTAATTGCACTACCCATCATTTTCACATGCATTTTTACCTCGCTTTTCAATTTGAGGTGAAAAGCTTTTTTGAACCGACGGATATTCCAAAGAACATGATTTTTATGCAAAGGACACGATAACTAAAAATGATTTTTCATGAAGTGGAAGTTCACATAGTTGGTAGGCAATGAAGATTCTTCTTTATTTTTAATTTCTTCATTTGTATTATTGTCGAAAATATTTTTTTCGCACGTTCAAAGTATGGATCCCAAATAAGGATTCTCAAAAACGTCTCAGTGATTTTCGTAGTCTAAATGTCGCAAACAAATTGGGCAATGAGAAAAAAAACATTTTCACCGCATTCCAACGGTGCACACTTCAACACCATCGTAAATCACGCAAAATATTCTATCAGAATCTTTATGAGAAAGATCTCAAATGCGCAAAAAAAGATTTTGGATCATAAAACTGAAGAAACAAAAAATTTGAATAAAATTTCAATCAAAATTTATTCTGTAGAAGCTAATTTTTCATGAAACATATAATTAGAAGGCAAAATTATGCATTTTTATATTTTTGTTACGTGAATAAGAAAAACTTTTGTTTTGAAGTTGAAAGAGGAAATCATTATCGATGATTATTGTGAAAAAAAACTGCGTCCGTGAATATTTTATGTAAATTAGAATGACATTTTCAGTAATTTATATTTACGTCCCGATATTTTTATTATTTTTCATGAAACATATAATTAGAAGGCAAAATTATGCATTTTTATATTTTTGTTACGTGAATAAGAAAAACTTTCGTTTTGAACTTCAAAGAGGAAACCATTATCGATGATTATTGTGAAAAAAAACTGCGTCCGTGAATGTTTTATGTAAATTAGAATGACATTTTCAGTCATTTTTATTTACGTCCCGAGATTTTTATTATTACCATTAATTAATACGAAGTGTTGCCAAAATACAGAAACTTTGCGGACAATGAGATTGGCAGCAATGCTCTTCATTCGCCAGCCAAGATTCGGGATTTTTTATCAAACCTTGATGGTTCAATATTGAATATATATGGTTTACGATGAGCGAGATGGGTTTTTTCTTTTCCAAATGTTTACATAGGTGTAGTTTGCGTTAATCCGTTGTTAGAAATAGTTTATCTTGTTCCTAAATGGAAAAAAAAATTACATCACTCAGTGTGATCGTCATACCGATCTAACTGCACGTAAAATTACATACATTAAACTATATGTTATCTCTGGTGTTTCATGGTGAAAAAAATTAAAAAAAATCGTAAAGACTCAGTATAGTCTAGACAATAACATATATATTTTTGTTTTTAATCTTGCATTGTAGCTAACGCTCCAACCTCCTTAAGGGGTTAGGCCACTCTAGAGGCCGAAAAATAGGGTTTTTGGGGACTTTTTCCAGAAAAACTACAAAATAAATCGAGATTACAAAAAAGATGTTTATCATACATATCACTGACTGTATACTACAATTTTTTTAAGCGATTAATTTCAAAATGGCGGCTGTGCAGCGTTTATCTCGAAACTGCATTTTTTAAATTGGCCGGAAACATAACTCAGACAATTTTCAACCGATTCACTTGAAATGTTGAAATATCTTGAAAAATCCATTGTCTATGGAAGTACGTAGGATTTTTTTTTATATTGCATAGCTCAATTGTTATTAACAATTATCTGACGACTTTTTAGGCAAATTTTTCTCTTTCCAAAAACTTGCCTAAAAAATCGTCAGATAATTGTGACTAACAAATGGACGATGCAATATAAAAAAAATCCTACGTACTTCGATAAACAATGTATTTTTCAAGATATATTCAACATTTCAAGTGAATCACTTAAAAAAAATTATTGTATACAGTCACTGATATGTATGATAAACACCCTTTTTTGTAATCTCGATTTATTTTGTAGTTTTTCTGAAAAAAAATCCTCAAAAAGCTTATTTCTTCGGCCTCTAGAGTGGCCTTAGGCCTTAAGTTTGCCGGGCCCGTAAGACGTGCGGCAACTTAACAAATTTAAATTAATCTAATTTTCCTAATATTTGAAAAACCCGAAGATAAAATAAAATCATCCCTTCTGGAAGTAACACATACATAATTTTTTTAAATTTCTAGTGTTTTATGGTGATTTTTTTTTTTAATCCTAAAGACTCGGTGTAGTCTAAACAACAATATATATTTATATTTTTTAAATCTTGGATTGTGACTAACGCTCCAACCTCCTCAAGCTTATCGAAACTTTTATACGACCGATAAAAGTATATCGAAATTATATCGATTATAAAACTGTTTATTGTGTCAATTTTCGCCAAATGTGTTAATTTTTCCTGTAATCTTCGAATACAGAGAAAAAAGCAACCGATGAGGATCGGACGTAAAATCTTCGAATTTAGGAATAATTGTTCAGTCGAGTTGTCCCGATCGAATGCGACAGACAGATTAGAGTGATTTAGCGACTATGCTTCAAGGACGCAATTTATCCTTATGCGGCACGTACAGATCGCTATCAGCAGCGACGTAGAGATCTATTGAGCATGAAAAGAGCGTGATTATATCGTTTACGTGAAACATCGATATCGCGATAAAAACGATTCTGCATGTGTAAAACGTACCAGACATACATTCGATAATGGAATGAGACATGTTTGTCGCGTTCAGTTTATCTGACAATAATTTTTTTAAGGGTGTATCGGAGTACATTAGTATTCTCCTTCCGACAAAATGAACTTTGGAAAGATCTCACATTCCTGCCGTGCTCGATTTCCTCGAATTGATGACGAGCGACAATCCAAACGATATATATATATATATATATATATATATATATATATATATATATATATGTATAGAGGTATCAATTATTTCGAAATCGAATTAAAAAATAGACAGTATTGAATACCGCTTTTAGTCGTGATTTTTTTGCCAAAAATTAAAATCCAATATCGATGCGGTACCATTATGCAATAAACAATGTGAAATCAAAACTATACAAAAAAATGCAACTCTAGAAGAAGACAAAAATTTCGCGAAATATATATATATATATATTAAGGCGAAGTAAAAGTGACGAACCACCCGACAATATGAGATCAAGAGACATAGCTGAGATTTTCGTACAGACATTTCTCAGAGATGAATCATATTTAGGGCGAAAGAAAGCCGTGAAGCGTCAGGGAATTCTGCAGAGCCTGATGCCTTATTTTTCCTAAATAATTCAACCATCTATAAGGAAACTCTGTTCAAATATTTATGAGGTTATGTTGACCCTGTACATGCTCCTAACGCCAAAAAATGGAGACGGATATATGGTCTTTTAATAAACAGTACCGGTTAAAAGTTTTCAATCACAATGGATAATTGCAAAATTATATTAAAATAATATAATTTATTTTATTTTTTATTCTACGAAGATACGGTATAGCTATAAAGATGAATTATATTATAGTAGAACACCACTGTGACGGGTGAAAAATAAGATTTTTTTTCCATTTTCTCACAGTATGCATATTCAAGAACGTGTGAAAAAATGTTTAAGTTGAAATATTGAAAATTGACGAAGTTAGAGACAATTTACATGCGCTAAAACTTTCAATTGCGTTTTGCTGGACATGGCTTTGCGGGACAATTTTTCGGATTTTTTCAAACGTTAATCGCTCAGAAAGCACAGAAAAAATCATACTTCCACTGCGGGTGATGATCACGCATTTTTGGGATTTCTTTCAGATTTTTTAATCGGGGCGTTTTTTTTCGAGAATTTTTTTATTACTAGGGTTTGTTTCGGAAAATGTATAAAAAAAAATCAAGGTGTCTTTTAGAGTCAATGGAATCAGATAAAAAAATTAATCGAGTTGGCGGGGATCAGGGAAAAAGTCCACCGGATTCACATGGAATACCTCATATATATATATATATATATATATATATATATATATATATATATATGGGGGTCTATGTATGTATGTGCATTAGGGTGGCCCAATTTTCAGCTCTATTTTTTTTCTTTTCCTCGCCAATAAAAAAAAAAATCGATTTTCTAATGAAATTTTGAATTTTTGGGAGGCTTGAGCGACCGCTGAATATTTGCTGACCGCCCGCAGCTTTCACGACAATTTGTATTTCTTCAAAGGAAATAATTAGATGAAAATAAAAGGGAAAAAAAGCAGAGCTCAAAATTATGCCACCATAATGTGTGTGTGTGTGTGTGTATATGTGTACATATATGTGTATGTATATATATATATATATATATATATATATATATATATATATATGTGTGTGTGTGTGTGTGTGTGTGTGTGTGTGTGTGTGTGTGTGTGTGTGTGTGTGTGTGTGTGTGTGTGTGTGTGTGTGTGTGTGTGTGTGTATGTGTGTGAGAGTGTGTGTGTGCGTGTATATACATATACATACATATACACACACATTATGGTGGCATAATTTTGAGCTCTATTTTTTTTCCTTTTTACTTTCATCCAATTATTTTCTTTGATGAAAAAAAAATTGTCGTGAAAGCTGCGGGCGGTCCGCAAATATTCAGCGGTTGCTCAAGCCTCCCAAAAATTCAAATTTTCATTAGAAAAGCGATTTTTTTTATTGGCGAGGAAAAGGAAAAAAATAGAGCTGAAAATTGGGCCACCCTGGACATACATACATAGACCCCCATGTCAAAAACAAAAGAACGACTGGTGTTAACCACATGGACGCCTTGGTCTTTCGGTTTGAATATATTAGGTGTAGTAAAAACAAAACCATTATTTTTGCATGAAATTGGAGGCAAAAATAATGGATTTCTTTTTACTACACCTAATATTTCGGCTAGTGAAGGAACCGGAAATGAGTACAAAATAGGTCGCATGGCGGTGATTCAGCTCCTTATACGATCTGAACCATGGTACGGATTAATCTGCAACAGAGTCAATAAAAAATTGCGGAGGAGGGGGGGGGGGGGGGGGTTACGTGAAGAGATATAATCAACGAATATATGCACCCGTTAACCAAAGGGTTCGTGCAAAAAGTTTGGTATCCCGCAATCTGACTGCCCACCAGGATCGAAAGCGATGAATTTCTTTCGAAGCGCGATCGTCCGATGCAGGTATTCGACCGTCCGGGAATTCCGTCTGCTCCGGAAGTTCCAAAGTTTGGAATCTCCAATAGCCCTTAGTCCGGATAATTATCGTTCCTCTCGTATACCAGGATGGGCTCGAGGATTTATGACGTTCAGATCGTTAGGGAACGGATCCGCTTGACGAAACTCGCTTCTGATTTGCGGCCGCGCGGAACTTTGCCGGGAAAAAAAACCGCCGAGGGGGTACATCTCTTTGCATCGATGCCTCCGGGAGAATTTTTTTTCGTGGAATTCGCGGAGTTCGGGAAGTCTAAAGGTGTATCTGGTAAAAAGGTACATCGCGATAGTTTTTTTTTACGGTCTTCACCATCGGAGATTTATGTGGACATGTCTTGATGGATAGAAAAGAAAATGGCGACGAGTACGATGGGGTTATTGCGCCTTTTGCTAAAAGTCCTTTTGTAGTAAAGGAAGCTTTCGTTTGTTGAACAGGGAATGTCGGGTTCGAGATTTCACGTAGAGACGATTTTTTTACCGATCGGTGTTGACGGGTCTGCATGAACTTGAGGCCTGAGGAACAGGTCGATTTTCAATATTTTTTTCTATGGGAGTTTCGGGATGACGAGGTTGGAATTTTACACACAATTGATACATACTCTTGCCATATTTGAGTTTTTTTTCCATTTATAAATATTGATAAACAATGACGTTTTTATTATTTAAGGAATAACACCACTCCAGCGGCAGAAAATAAGGCCTAACTTCGACAATTTATTTCGGGAGTATGAAAAAAGGAAGAGGATTTCTTTTGAAAGGGTTTATTTAACACATATTAAAGTATACAAAAAGAAATTATTATAATTTTCGTAAAAAATGGCGGCGTCAGAGCCCATCTTGAAAACCACTTTTTTCAAACTGGGAAGACGGATTACTCGAACACCTTTGCATGGATCGATTTCAAAATTTAATAGTAGCTTCACAATTACATTCTCTATGGGAGTACGTAGCCGTTTTTTGATTAAATGTAAACTTTTTTTTTTATAAACAATTTACTACTTATTTTTTGGCAAAAAATCGATTTGTTTTTTTCAAAGTGCGCCATTATTTGAAAACTTGATTTGAAAAAAAAAATCCCTGCGTAGTCCCATAACTAATAATATATAGATTATGATTTTTGTTCCAGGTCTTACACTTTACGAGAAAACCGTCCTCCCGTGAAGCTATTTGTAAAGAAACACGTTTTTCAAGATGGGCTCTGTCGCCGCCATTTTGTATGAAAATTATAATACATTTTTCTTTAATACTTCAATATGTGTTAAATAAACCATCCCAAAATAAATCCTATTCCTTTTTTTCATACTCCCAAAATAAATTGTCAAAATTAGGCCTTATTGTCTGGCGCTAGAGTGGTGTTACGCCTCAAAGAAAGTGTCGCCGTTGCTGCATGACCAGTCGGTGTAGATGGTTCTACCAACTAGGCTGATCCGGAGTGAAAAATACAAAAAGTACTTTTAATATAATAATAAAACTTTCGTACGACCGGATACTTTTTTGAAGTTTTGACAATTTCGAAAATGGCAAGCTGTAGAAAAAAAAATTGATTTTCGACAAAAAAGTAACTTTAATCATTTTTTATTATGACATGGATAAACATAAAAAATAATCCGGTAATACGATAGAAAATGTCATAAACTAATGGTGCTTCTGGCAACTACGGTGATTCAAGTAAAAATCGTACGCTATAAATTATGTTATGAAAAACATCGTATTTTCGTAATTTTAAACATTGCAAACAAGTATCCGGTTCTACGAATTTTTTATTATTATACTAAAAGTACATATTTTCTTTTCTACTTCAGATGACCCTAGTTGCCAAAACCACCTACACCTACTGGCTATGCAGCAGCAGCGCCACTTTGTTTATGGCAGTAGTCTGGTCTCGAGCGAGATTTTTGACGTCATTTTTGGGTTGGAATAACTTTTAAATCGTTGAAGTTGTCTTGATGAAATTTTACATATGTATTTATTGTTCTTTTAAGAATGTATCTACATAAAAAAAAATTATTTTAAATATTTTCATGTAGTATTTTATTTTTTTACAACATGGTCCGCCGAAAACCGCCTCAATCGGCGCCCACTCTGGGTGATGTTGTATGCATCTGAAAAAAAGAATATATATATATATTCTCAATCTGTATGAGTATTCTGAGCACTGGTAGCAGAATTAGTACTTTAAAAAAATTCGTTACAAAATGGCGGCTTGGTGAACTTTGATTAACGATATTTCATACATTTTCGGGTATTCGACGAGTTATAAAATGTGGACAAAATTATTGTTCGACTCAATTCTGCTACCAGTCCTCAGAAAGAGGCTATCGAAGGTATGTGCAAAATTTGAGCTCGACCGATTTGAAAAACATCGTTCTGAGATAAACGCGTTCAAAGTTTTGAAACCGTTAAATGAGGTTTGCGCGCGGGTTGCTTATAATCTCTATTACTCTGCTATTTTTTGAAATATCAATAAACGGTTTTCACGTATTAAGAAAGGTCTAAGGAATAATAAAATTTAAAAAAAATCGATTTTGTCAAATTTCTAGACCATACTACTGCCTTAAATAATCATAACTTCATTGTTTAACAATATTTTTCAATTAAAAAAAACTCAAACTCGCCAAGACTATGTATTAATTGTATGTGAAGTCGCGACCTCGTCATTCCAGTACTCTCATAAAAAAAAAATTAAAAATCGATAAGTTTTTTTCGGATGGCCTATCAATAAATCTTGAGTTTTCAGCTTTTCAGATTCACTCCAGCTGTAATCGCCCGAACAATTTATTCTTTATATAATGTGCGATATCGAAAAAAGTCTATTCCTGCCACGAGTCGACCAATTTTGACTCGTCGCATTGAATTTCGGTTCAGAAATAAAGTTACTTCCAGGTATACTCAAGTTTGGCGAAAATTGCTCAATAGATCAAGACTTTGAAACATGTTCGATAAAAAAAATCATCCAAATAGAATTTACAAAAAAGTATGCAAATCGAGAAACGTGTGCATTTTGGCTCATTTTCCGAGCTTCCACCATCGAAAATCAAAATTGAACTACAATTCTTTATTATAGAAAAGCGAAAGTAAGCGAAACAAAACGGCGAGGAAGCTCGATTTTCGAGTGTTCAATTTGCAGACTTTTTTTGCTCGGTAGCGGCCCGAACCCGAAATGCCCGAGGCATTCCGGGCGGATTTCCACGGAGACACGTGTCATACGAAGTCAGAGCCGAAGTGAGAGCCCGCAGGGACATGTCTAATCAAGTCTGAACACGAGTATACCGGAGCGACAAAAAGTCTCCGACCATGGAAGCTAGACTACAAGAGTTCGAATTCCTATGCAGAGTTCGTGAGAAAAAACGTCCGCACCATTGTGACATTTCGAGTGGGAGATCCACATGATAAAAAAATTCGATCCAATCGATCATTCGTTCGAATACAATGAAAATATATTTTTTTTCGTACCGCCCAATTTTTTTGGCCAAATTTAGGTTACGAAAATAGCTGAAACGTTTTTGAGGATATTTACGAGGAATCTGTAACCTAAACGAGTAAAAAAACATTGGATTGTAATAAATTTAAAAAAAATGGAAAATCGAGAATTCTCGTTGCATTTTAAGGGGCTATACCAGTGTGACACTTTCAAAAAATCGTTTTTTTGCCTTTTTCGACAGTTTATACTTTCAAGAATATGAGATGAAATTTTTATACTTTCAGGATTTTTATACTCTCAAGAATATGAAATGAGATTTTTCAAATTTGCTGACATTGTAACTCAAAGAGCAATTATCCGATCGACTTGAAATTTAACCTGAGTACGCTTGAATATATTTATTCTACAATGACGTAGTATGTTTTCGATTGGATGAAAATTGACGATTTGGTATAGAAAAAAAACTACCATTTTATAGGCAAGAAAACAGCCTTTTTTCATAACTACGCCATTTTGTTAGATTTTGATATTTTTCGAAAATCCTACGTCATTGTACAAGAAATAACTTCCAGTTTAACGACATTTTTTCCTTTTTCGGTTTCAGCTACTCAATCGGCCGGAATCATGTCAGCAGTGGAGGAACTTTTTTTTTGGCGCCTCCGAAGGCAGCGCATAAGTCGCTTGGATCTCAATATTTTTCCGTGAAAAAATTATGTTATATGGGTCAAATATAGCCAAATATATTCTTAATTTTCCGAAACATTTAATTGAGTACTTTTCTTCCAAAAAATTCCCGAAAATCACCCAAATTTTCAGCATTCTCACTGGTATAGCCCCTTAACGATGCAAATTTCAACACAGTCCCGAAAAGCAGAATACCAAAAAAATAACCGTTACCAAATTTTTATATTTTTCTTCACTTGAAACTGTGAGTGGTTTTGCTCGAAGCAACTTTTTCAGAACTCGCGGGTGCAATTAAAGGAAAACTATTCAACCGATTTATGTAAAACCAAGTTTTTTAGATTCTCAATTTCCAAATCATGATAGAAAAAACCTCAAGCTTCAATAAAAAAAATTAATCAACCAATGGCTTGGTTTTTATCTTAATTTTTTTTTTTAATCAGAATTCCATTTTTTCCAGGTCTAACCACTTTTTAAATGCTAAACTTTTTGGTCTCTTTTTATGTCCATTGCTAATGTCATTTTATACAGAATACGAGTTTTCTTTGTAATTCTGTTTCAGACAAGGACAGGAGTGCGAGAACGCCCGCCGATTTTTGTCCCGAGAGAGAGTCATGGCAGCAACAACTCTCCACACGCTACGCAAAAACAACTACTTTCAATTTTTTAACTGCTGAATGTAACTAAAACCGTCTGTTTTCCTTCACTTCAAACTTTAAGCGCGTCTTTCTCGGAATAACTTTTTCAAATCTTTTAAATTACAACAACAAATAATATATTGAACCGATTTATGCAAAGCAGAGTTTTTTAGATTCAGAATTTCAAACAATCGATGCACCTGAATATTCATTGAAAAAATTAATCAAAAACTTGCTCGGATTTTTCTTTGAAAAAAAAATCATTTCGTTTTTGTAAAAATCTGATTTTTTTCTATGTCCCACCATTTTTTTAAATACCAAACGTTTTTGTCTCTCTTTCGGTTCATCGGTCATTTAAATTCATATAGAATGAAAGGACAGAAACTGCTAGAACTCTCGCCGATCTTTATCTCGAGATAAAGACCTGCAGCAACAATTCTCTACTCGCTGTCCAGAAACAATTGCTGTACATAAAAAAAAATTGCTTCCCCAAATTAAAGTGATGATAAATTAAAATGAGCAATGATTTAATAGTTGCATAAAAAATAGATCCGCAAACTTAGCCTCATTTTCTACCGTCTATATAAACACCCTCAAGAAACCCTAAATTTCGTTCTAAGTGGAGCTCAAATTTCTAAGTTTCTCAAAATCCCCTTAAGGCGTTACCGCCACTTGTAGCGCAAAAAAGGCCTTTTTCGTGAATTTTTTTAAAGAAAACTACAAAACTTTTTTAATCGATCAATATACCATCTTAAAGAACACATCTTGAAGAACTTTCAGTAATTTTTTTATTGAAAAATATTACATTGTTTAGTGGCAAATGGCCGTCAATGAAATAATGTTTTTATATACACGGTTTGCGGTGACCAACATTGCGGCAAAGTGGATCATCTGCAAAAAAAATGCGGATGGATTTAGTCAAATATAAGTATAAACTAGTCTTTAATCGAAGGATTTTAAAAAATATTCATTTTTCACAGAATAGCGGACAGTCAAAGTTAATGGTTCGATTTTAACGAAAAAAAAAAACGGCCGTTTTTTGGCTATAGAACGGCCATTTTTTTCGAAAAAAAAAAATCGAACGCTTAAAGACTACATTTTTATGTATTAAATAAGCCTGCAAAATTTCAAGAAGATCGGTTCATTAGTGTTCGAGTAATCTTGGTCACCGACTTCAGAAATGCCATTTTGAGAACAACGCGTTCAAAGTTTCTCTTTCAACGCTCTTTCAACGCGGATTCTTCTCTTTCAACGCTCATATCTCAGTCAATTTTGTTCGGATCGACTTGAAATTTTCAGGACATATTCTCAAATACTTATACTTCAAAAAAATGCAATAAAACAAAATCGATTTTTTCAAAATCGCAAGTGGGGTAACCCCTTAAGAAACATTAACCTTTGCCGCTAGTATCGTTTCGATCAAGCTGATCATATCATAAGTAATGATAGATGAGTCCACTTAATTAGATTCACGGTCGTACAAAGAGGCCTACGAACTGCCATAGTCGAGGTCGCCGTATTACAAACTCGCTAGTGAAAATGGTCGAAAAAGTGACCGTGAAATTGTGAGACCTCGTAATGTTGGATTTTACGACTGACGTCACGCCGACGCAAGTCATCCCATCGATATAGTGATGAATAAATCCACGCGGTAAAAGTGATCATCGCGTTGTCACGAAGACGAATCGCTGTGATCTATCTTCACTGATTCCACCACGTAATTATAGGCCGGTTGTTCCAACCTGTACGTGGATTCTTTGGCGCATGGTCTGTTCACGAAACATCTGCCTAGAGCTGAAAGCCCGTTTTACCACATATCCAGAAGTACATCCTCTTGTATTAAGAAGGTTGGAGCATGAGCCGCATTCCGAGATTTAAAGAAAATAAAAATGTATGTTACTGTCTAGACGATACTGAGTCTTGACGAATTTTTTGAAATTTTTTCACCACCAAACACCAGAGGTAAAAAATAGTTTAATGTATGTAATTTTACGTGCGGTTAGATTGGCAAGACGTTCACACTACGTGTGATGGAATTTTTTTTTTCTATTTAGCACCAAGTTAGACCATTTATAATAAGGGATTAACGCAAACTAAACCTATGTAAGCATTTGGAAAAAAAGACACCCAGCTTGCCCATCGTAAGTCATATACAGGGTGTGCCCCTTATCTCTGCCACCCGAAATAACTCGGTAATTATCGACGTCGAAAAAAATAGTCCAGATAAAAGTTGTACGGTGTGAAGGGGGCCATTAAATGCGACCAATTTTTTTTAATTTGGGTGGAGGCGCTGACGCACAGTGAAGGTCACCTCCAATTTTTTTAATTGAATGGTACACTTTTTTTCAACCATCTTGTGGAGCACCTCAAGCCGCATAGAAAACATTCGGGGGTCGAAGTCGTTCGAGGTCATTCAAGGTCACCTATTTAGATTTATATCATCGATACTGACCTTGAATGACCTTGAACGATTTTGACCCCTGATGATTTTTATGCAGCTCGAGGTGCTCCACAAAATGGTTGAAAAAAAGTGTACCATTCCATTTTAAAAAGTGAAGGTGACCTTCACTGTGCGCCAGCGCCTCCACCGAAATAAAAAAAAAAAAATTGGTCGCATTTGATGGCCCCCTTCACACCGTACAACTTTTGTCCGGAACATTTTTTTGTGACGTCGATAATTACCGAGTTATTTTGGGTGGCAGAGATTAGAGGGACACCCTGTATATTCAATATTGAACCATCAAGGTTTGCTAAAAGATCACGCATCTTGGCTGGCGAATGAAGAGCATTGTTGCCAACCGCAATGTCCGCGAAGTTGCCGTATTTTGGCAACACTTAATATTAATTAATGGTATTAATAAGAAATCTCGTGACACAAATACAGGGTGTCTCAAAATAACTATTAAATATTATATAAACATTGTATTATTATATTATTATATTTGTATTATATTATTATATTAACAGAACATTACATATTAAATGTAATATAAACTATACTAAATAACTATTAAATATTTTTATTTTAATATAAGGTACAATCATGGAGGTTATGTGTGGAACATAATATCCGATAAATGGCCGCCTCGTCCCTGTTTGAAAACGTTCACTCTTTTGACGAAATTTTCAATAACATTTTGGCATAATTGCGGACTAATTTCATTAATGGTGCATTCAATTGCTTCCTTGAGTACCGTAATGATCTGTGAATCATTGGCATACACATTTTCCCTTCAGAAAACCCCGAAGAAAAAAGTCCAATGGAGTCAAATCGCACGATCTTGGTGGCCAAGTCATATCGCCGCGGTGCGAGAAAATACCATCATAAAACTTCGTCTGCAATAACGGCATAGTTTCGACGGTTCGAATCGTCTATGCAAAATGTTCACCATTTTTGTAGTGAATTTTGACAATTTCCATGCGTTGCTCGATCGTGTAATTCTCCATGACTGAACCTCAATACTTACCGATCCCAGTTGTCAAAGATAAGTACTCTAGGTTCACCACGAAAAAAATGGCGCGTCATTGAAAATGTCAGGTCATTTTGAGACACGCTTTATAAATAGGCATCATTACAAATGATGACAATACTTAGAATTTCATTCTGAGTTGTATAAAACTTTCGCTGACGCAGTTTTTCATAATAATCATCGATAATGTTTCTTTCAAGTTGGCGGGAACACAAAAGTTTTTCCTATTCACGTAATAAAAGTATGAAAATGCAAAATTCTGCTCTTTCATTATATATTTCATGAAAAATTAGCATCTACGGAATAAATATATACCTCGAATGAATTTTGCTGAGGTTCATTGAAAAAAAATTCATAAACCGTCATTGGATTCAACTGGACCGCGCCAACCTCTTCAAAAGAAAGGTATCCGTCTACATACGAAATTGGCCGGATCAATGTTGGACTGTGGACTATTCCAATTTTTTTCATATGTTTTTTTTCAGCGTAAATTTTGACGTCTTTCTAAGAGGAAAGAATTGTGCGACCCTTATATGGACTTGGATAGTTCTCATTCGCTACGCGTGCCGATCGTAGGCCGTTGGATATCATGCATTTACGCATGAAGGAATAATTTATGTTGATGTGCCTCAAGGAAAAGAAAAAGATATTCCACCAAAATTGTCACGACGGATGATTTTGATATTTAAATATTGTTTTTACAAACAAATCGATCTTCTTGAGGATGTATGGGAATCTTGCGAAAATACTACCACGGCGATAAAAATGAAATGCATTGCAGACTTTCGCTGGCATGATCTTGACATGGGGGCCGGGTTGAAATTCCGAACTTTGAATGCTCCGACGGGTTAAAATTCCTAATTTTAATGTTCCGAAATTACTTGTTTCGTCTAGATCATGCAAGCGAAAGTCTACATAGTTAACTGTAAATCGACGCTGCTTACGAAAAGTAGCACGATTCGGCTTTCGCCGCAAAAACTAGCTTGTTTGATTTTCACTGTAAAAACTAGTATAAAAGGAGTAAGTTTAGAACCGTAAGGATCTCATCGCTCGTACAATCTAACCAAAAAGAGTTTTGGTGAGAATTTTAAGTCCTTCGTGCTCAGGTGAAAATCTGGAAAAATAAACCATTAGTATTTTTTTTTAATATGACAATTTTTTGCCTAATGACATTTTAATTTTATACTCGCTGCTTTTATTAACATTTTGATGATAATTATCAATTAAAATCGATAGTAGTAATTTTTATTAAAAATAATAATATCGAAATCGTAAATATAATGAAAAACTTATTGTGATTTTCTTGAAAAAAAAACAACGTTGTTGAAAATATCACTCAACAAATTTACTGTAATCTTACAGATGGTTATCGTCGAATATGTTTGAAAAATCTTGTTCATGTTCGATTGGAATTAAACCTCTGTCAAGCATGGCCTGTAAATCTTTCTTTTTTCTTGGTGCAAGAGGCAATTTTTTATCTGACGTGTGTTTTAATTGGAACATTCGAACAACATCCACTTTTTTGTTTTTTTTTAAAGATTTTCATCTCTCGTCCTTCTTGGTCAAAATAATATCTAACGTGGATTGTATTGACGTAAGGTTGAATGGATATTTCCCCAATACTTGCAATTTTAGTTGAAGTCCAATTAAAATTTTTTGAGAGGTCTAAAAAATCGTAAATTTCCGATTGCGGTCAAAGATTATGGAGTAAAAGCATAGAGGCAAGGGGTAAAAAAAGCATGGAAGAAAAGTCGGAAACAATTCTAGTGTTACTGAAACATGTTAATTTTCGCGGTGAATATCGAAATCTGCTTCTTTTCGTGGTGATATCAAACGTGCTTGTTTTCGTAAGAATTCTGAAACATGCTACTTTTCGTAAGCAGCGTCGAAATGATGTAGAACGTATAACATTTTCTAGACAAATTTCAAAATTGACGTAAATCACTTCTTAATAAATAAAAAATTATTGAAATAATTAGTCGATTTATTGAAAATTTTGAAACTTTTAAACTTCCATAGCCGAATTATTTTGACGGTGCTTAGATTTTCGGTCTTTCGGGTAAAATTGTTTCGGTGTTTTGATCTTTAGTAGTATTCTTTCGGAGTTTTGAGCATCCTGGTCATTCAAGGTTCGGACATTGAACCCGGCCCCAATCGAAAATATTTTTAAACATTGAAAATTAAATAGAATCGAGTTGTAAAGTAAGCAAAAAAATAGAAAATTCAATTCCCAATAATATTTGGAAGGATTGAATCAAAAATTAAAAAGAATAGATCAATGATTTACTTATTAACATATTCTACAGAGATTGAGACATCGAAAGAGCGTCTACATGACGTCTTGAAAATGAGGAGCTGGCGAACAAAACCGGACTTGTCCACGATATGTCAATTTTTTTTTCTGGTATTCAAGCCCACCTTTATTAGATCCCGAAAAATTGTGCATCAAATCCGGCTCTAAACGCCTTTAAATTTGTTAAAAACTGCCTTTTCAAGCAAAATCAGACTTTCCAATGGTTGACTGGATAAAAAATACAATGCATTTTCATTTGCAATCAAAAGAGTTTGTGTAGGATTATTAAATTTATAATAAAAAGAAATTATATTAAATTCAAAGAATCTGTTTTATTTGATAACCGGATATGTCCATAAGATTTCCATTTAAAAGCGGAGTTGTCCACCATTCTCATTCAAACCCAAACTTGCCCAAAATAAAAATGAAAAAATTGCAAATAGAAGTTAGTGTTTTTATTAAACTAAAGCCAAACGCAGCCTTACCGTTCGACAGAGTCTTCATATATTAGAGCTTCACAATTCTATCTCGTCTCTATTTGGTCATTTTGGTTTTTGACCTCTCCTATAAAAAAGTAATTTATGGACAAGGTCGGTTTTGCTCGCCAGCTACTCAGATATGAGTTACGCCCTAATGTCGATTACTAGAAGAAAAAAAACTACAAAAGAACAATCTTGCCGCAGAGTACATAAATGAATATGACGTTGAAGTTTGCATCGTTGGAATGCACCAAAATTCTTCTTAATTGCTCAATTTGTTTGGCAAACTTGGGCTGCGAACTTCAATTGCCAAAAATACTTCCGTCTCAAGACATGAATGATGAAGTTGAAGTTTGCATCGTTGGAATGCAACAAAAATGGATTCTTCTCAATTGCTCAATTTTTTGGCAGATTTGAGCTGTGAACATCAATTTCCAAAAAAAGGCTTCGGGTAATGATAAAAATATAGAGATAAAAGGTGAACAAATTAATAATATCGTTGCACTCCAACGATGCAAACTTTGATGTCATATAAATGGATCCTCTCATCGAGAATTACTTTCTCTTCAATTACTCCGGTATTATCTCTATTTCTATACTGCAGATAGAATATTAATTTGCCTACCGTTGTTGTTTGAAGTAGGCTATGAGAATAAGTATCGACAAAAGTTGTTGACACTTAAAAATTACATATGTGTGTGTGTGTGTGTGTGTGTGCACGCGCGGGAAAGTCTGGAGTTTTAGGAGCGAAACAAATTGTTAAATTACGTTGTTGAATATATTCATGTTTATAGGAAATAGGCCGAGCCACGATTATGCAATACCAGTGATTCAAACGTCGCAACGAATAGTCGTGTTGAGTAACGCGTCGAGGGGGGTTATCAGCGCCTGCGAAGCTTCGTGCGAAATGATATCGATGATGCCACGTGTCCTCCCACTGCGGTCCTCGTAAAGCCGATGGTTATTGGTTTGAGATATGGAAATCTGGAAGTTTCTTAGACAGAAAAATGCTTATTAATTTAGTGTGTGTAGTTGATACACTGCGATACAATGATAAGATTATATATATATATATATATATGTACACATGTACATTATTATCATGGATCATACACTGCCCATAAATTCGGGAGGGTAAGCGAAAAATAATAAATACGTATTTAAAAGGATGGAATTGAAAATGATAAAAAATATTGGTAATTAAAAGAATCGAGTAGTTAGATATTTTAAATGTTAAAAAAATGAATTCTCAAACATATTCAAACGGATTGAAGCGATTATACTCAAAAATATTGGAAATTAGATACAATGGTGGATTGAATATTGAAACCATTAAAAATTCAAGTTGCCAAAATATTTTAAAGGATTGAATCGAAAATACTTCAAAACATTGAAAATCCAATAGAATCGAGCAGCATATATTCTTTAAAATATTTTAAATTCTGTGGAGAAAAATATTTTAAATTATTGAATACAAAATACTCAAAAATATAATATTAATGGGGAATAAGGAGTGGAATGTATCGTGGGAATGTAATACGGGGGGAAACCCGTACCGTGTAATCTACGATTTAAAAAAATACTCAAAAATATTGGAAAATAAATGGACTCGTGTGTTAAATATTTTGAAAAATCATAAATTCAATTCTCCAAAATATTCGAAAGGATTGAATCAAAATTATTTTTAAATATTGAAAATGAAATAGAAGCGAGTGGTAAACAATGAAAAAATAAAAAATTCAATTCTCAAAAATGTCGGAACGTCTCGAATCATAAATACTTAAGAACATTAAAAAATTAATTAGAATCGAGTAGTAAAATATGCAAAATAATTCGATTTTCAATCATATTTGGAAAGGTTGAATCGAAAATACTCTAAAATATTGCATAATTAAATAATATCCTGTATTTTAATATCCGAAAGAATAAACAATTACATTCTCAAAAAACTTATTTGCACTTACCTTCGTTACTGTTGCGTTTTTTATCGATGTAGGACAAAGTTCGATTAGAATTCATGCACCATATAGTAAGCAGGAGCTTTATTGATAACGCTAATCAAGGACTATTCAAACGACGACGCACCGATGCAAAACGAGATCAAAACAGACGATCATTGAACCTCGTGATTCTGTAAATTGACATAGCCAACAGACGTTGTTTGCCCCATCGATTGTGCAACTTTATACACACTTGCGTTTACGCTCGTTCATTGGCCGCTGATCGGAGGCGCGACTCGGAGATACGAAAACGGTTATTGCGTTTTCTAACACACGATGAACGGATTACACTAGCGATTCGATAATATTGTTATCCTTGGACGAGGAAAAAAAGTAACGATATTACGAGAACGAATTGAGAATATGACGAACGCGTTGTTTGGCTTTTTGCAGAAAAAAAATACCACATCGATCGGGCGATCTGATAATTGTCTTTTAAATTATTCTTTTCCTGTTTTCGTTGAAGCGAATTATTTTTTTTTAAATGAAATCCTATAACCTTTTCATTTCATCATGCGTTAAGGGGGGAAAAAATTTGCCCATTTACATGATTTTTTTAATGGAAAGATTTCTTCGCCATTTTTGCCATTTTTCTAAACTGCATTTTAAAACTGGCGTGACGTATAGCTAAAAAAACTAATGAACCGATTCTGATGAAATTTGGTATAAATATTTCTAACCTTATTGTCTAAAACAGGATCTTAAATGTTTTTGGGAATGTTAAAAAAAGTATTTTTTCCTTGCAAAATGTAGGCACTTCCTCCATACACACCATTATTTCCCATATGCGTTAAAAAAAAATATCACATCTTTGTCAACATTCAAAATGCGAAATTCGACACGAAATAAATGTTTTTACTTCCGCATGTGACAACGTGCTTTTTTGAGAAATTCAAAAGTTTGGCTCGACGCATTATAACAATAACATTAGTTCGCAAGAATCTTTTTCGATTTTTGCGAATAATCTAGAAACATTCGTAGATCATGGGGACGTGTAGTTTCTACCGAGGTGTGAACATCGTAAAGAAGCATGATTAATTTATCGTTAATCAAAGTTAATCAAAGTACCAATAAATTATTTCTCGATGATCGATTTTTTCCGAATTCTTTGACCATTTATCCTTTTAAAAAAAATGGAAAAACTTCGATTTTCGGCTCAGCTGGAGGTACTTGACCCCTTAAGATTACATGGTTTCGTATGCCGATAAAAAAACTTGTCTTTTTTAATTAATATTGTTTCACGCTCTTTAAATCGCGTATTATAGCTGAACTGTGAAATTTCTATCGGCAATCCTGGGAGTAAGAAATTACTGTAGTTTTGTATTTCATTTTGTATTAGTTTTTGGGTCTTCTTCGCTTAATCAAATATCGAGCCCTAACCTTCTCGCTCTCACCCCAATATTACGTTATTTTCATCATCTCAATTTCGAGCCATCAGCGAACGAATCGTTGCCAATGACGATTGCCATAAAAACTACATCGGAATCGTAGCGAACTATCTTGTGAAACGTTTTTGTAGCAATCTTCATTTTTTCCCATCGCTCGTTCCTAATCATTAACGGCTTATGCGTAGTTGGTAACAGTAGCAAATCGCTCATTTTTTTGGGAATTTTTTTCTTCAGAAAATCGCGATGAATTTCTACAAAAATAGGTATTTTAAAGAGTTTCATCTGAAGAACAGTCTGTAATTGTTTTGTGTAAAGATATTTAATTATAATCAATTTACAGCCGATGCCCGGAAAGCAACTCTCGAAAACGTCTTTACGAACCAGGTTATCTACTGTGAAAAAATCAAACAAATTCCGTTAGTATATTAGTTTATCCTACGACTAATCGATGGAATTTTCGAAATGTCAAATTTAACCCTTAGACTGCACACTTCCGCCACGAACCTCTGACTACATTTGGGGTCGATCGGACCCCAGGCGTTTTTTCCATAATTGTATTTCAGTAAATATTCTTTTTTTTGTAGATACGTTTTTTGTAGTCAATACCCAATCCTTATTTTGTCGCCCGGAATTTATTTTTTGAGAAAAACAAAAATTAAGTGCCCAAACATTCGTTCAAAGTTGGAGATGCGTTGAGAAAAACGTACTCGCATAAAGAAGATCATAATTTTTTGTTGAAGATATAAAATAATATCCTTTGAGATTTTTGAAGAGGGAGGTTTGTAAACACGAAAAAAGAGACAGTGTCGACCGTTTTTTCAAAAAGTATATTAATTCGGACGTTTGAATTTACGCATTTTCGGCATAGTGAAAAATGGAAAAAATCGACTCCTTCAGCAGATTTTTTTACTTCGATGACTTATTATTATTGACATTTATCGCAATCGACGCATAAGTACATTCGATGCACGTTGCACATAGCCCTCCTGCATAACGGACACTTGCTTTTAGTTTTATGATCGGCATTCTAAATATATAATTTATTATAGTAGCGCAAAATAAAAAATGTCTATGAGCATTTTCTATGGTAACGTACTTACATGTAGTAATAAAACACCAAAATTCACAACAACATTTTTTTTTTCAATTTCACCGCACTGTTGCATAAACGGGGTCGATTCGACCCCAGGTCCTTTTTCGACAGCTGTCCTCAGTACACGGGCAGGATGTAGGATGGGGTCCGAGTGTCCACCTATAGAGTAGGAGTTGGGGAATATTCCATCGCCGCACTGCGGCCGAATAGTTTACCCCGTTTTGTGATACAATCAGTTAAAAAAAATGGGGTCAAAACGACCCAGTGTGCAGTCGAAGGGTTAAAGAAAATGGCACGTGTTCAAAGTGAGAGTCTCGATTTGTGCGAAAAAATGGGCACTTTCCGTTCATCAAATCAAAATTAAACATCGGAAAAAAATCCGTTCATCAAATACTTTATTTTTCCATCTAGAAACGACCCTAAAAATGTCAGAACGATCGATGCAGTACTTTGAACAGGTTTTGTAAGTTTTTTGTAGGTAACTTTTTTTAAACATCCTAGATACCAACTTTTTTTGCTCCAATAGAACAGTGTGCCCTTTGGCTATCAAATGTATAAGAAAGTCAAGCTCCACAACCCACTCACAATTTGATATATACATTTTTTATAGTGCCAAATTAGCCCCGGATGTGGGGCTTCTTTACAAGGCATTGGAATGCAACTTATGTCAAAGATTAAGGATTACTTTGGAATAACTTCGATAAAAAATGTAATATTTTATGCATTATACATGGAATTAAATGAAAAACAACGATTTTTTATAAGCAAAATGTCAACGTTATTAAGGCAGCAGAACTCGAACAATTTTCGTCCAAACGACTTTAAATTTTAACTGTAGCTTCTTAGATTGCTTTGAGGAGCCAGTCCACTTTGAAAATTCCAAACAATTGAAAGCAAGCAAGACTTGAAGAAATCGACGATGATGAGCAATCAGAAGGGAGTTTGTACAGTGCAGGAATTGCCGATTGAGTTTAGGTAATAGTCTTTCATAGTATAAACTTCAAACGCGTTTTTGTCGAAACAACGTTTTGAAAATCTAGCTCCATCGTATCTCTAAAACTAATAAACCGATTCTCTTGAAATTTGAACCACATATTGTAAACATGATTCGCAACAAGATAACCCTCGATGGTTTTAAAATTTTGATTTTTACTCTTTTTTGCAAAAAGCTGCGAAAAGGACGCGTTTTTTAAACTTTTTTCGTTTTTCATCTGCCATTTTTTATTTTTTGATACAACTTTATATCCAAGGGTCATTTTGTAGCTGGTGTCATACTGAATCTAATGGACTTTGATTTTTTTGTTTCAGACAAGCCGTTGCCGAGTTGTGATCGAGCTGCCTGGCCCACCTATTTTTGAGGCGTCACGTTAAACTATAGTTTTTGCACTTAAAAATGAATAAAAATGAATAAAAAATTTTTAAATGTATTTCAAGACTTTCTTTATCAAGCCCAACAACTTTTATATTCATATTTTTTATAAAATCCTAAAAAAAAAGAGCCCTTTTTCGTGGCTCCAAAGTGGACTGGCCCCTTAACAGTCAAGTACGAGCGCTTTTTTCGATGAATCGAAAATTGTAAACAATATATCACTTTCGAGATGAAAATTATGGCCGAAAAAACGAACTTTTTTTCAAACTCGTCTCTATTTTTCTTTTAATTATTTTTAAATTCCCCCCGTACTTGACTGCTCAAAATAATAAATATAATTAACGAAAACATTTCACTCTCAGTTCCGGGATTAATCTTACGACAGCCTAAATTTAAGACAGTTTGTAATTCAAATTTACAAACAAAAGTGCTATAGTGAGTCGCGCGCCGCCATTTTGTATATTTTTGACAAATAATTTTTTTTACATACTTCAATATATACCTCATAAAACCTAAAAGGTCTTTTGACCATGTATTCTATTCCTTTCTTTAAAAAAATCCAAAGAAAACAGTCGAAAATGGGCAGTTACAGTGGTGCCCTCCCTTTAGGAAACATTTTACATAAAAATATCAAGTACCTGGGGTGCTATTATAGGTACTTAATGAGTCTCAAAATTATCATTGAGATCAAAGTCGACTTGAGCAACATTACAATCAACTTTAGCAACATTATAATAAACTTGAACAAGAAATTGTTGTTCAAGTTTATTCTCCACACCTGCCACCCGCCAGGAGGTCAAGCGGGTTCGCTGCCCATACATTTAAAACGTATTTTGGCGCTCTGTCAAAGTAGCACCGAAAACTGTCAAAGTTGCCCTGAATGTCAAAGTGGCCCAGACGGATGTCAACATAACAGGCCATAAATCTGTCAATTTTGATCCGATCACCTTGAAATTTCCAAAGGACATTTCCAAGATGATATACTGTCAAAATACATATATTGAGTTTTTTTTAAAGTGATTTTTCGACTTTTACGACTAGACATAACCCGTTAAGCTCAAACGCACAAACTTCCAGAATTATTTTCTGCCTCGATTAATCGATTTTTCAAAAAACCTTCCATCGCGGATTCGTCTCGAGTGCTCGTTGTAAGTCATTGGCAACAAAAGAGGCATACGCACATGTGCCCGATCCATAAATAAAACTTCTTATCGTCCGGCTAATTAATTTTTTCTTTTCATTTCGCGTATCAACAAAAACGGCATGGACGGACACACGGAGAGTCTGGATGATTCACGAAATAGATTGCGTAGTGGAGTGAAAGACAAGATGCAAAAAAAAAAAGAAAAAAAAACTAAGTCACATTCAACTTGGCGCAATTTCTTCGATCTCGCTTATTTAATTCGTAATTCTCTCCCTCCCTCTCACTTTTGACTTATCGGCACTTGTCTGTCACGCGTCAACGACGATGTCGAGGGACCGCGCAACACGCGACTCCCGTCCGACAAACGCGATTGGTTGAGATGATTCTTTTCAGCTTGTCCTCTTTTTTTCCCCCCGTTGTGAATTTTTTTTATCGCAGCATCCGGCCTCCCGAGCCTCTTTTTAACGAGGCTCCGACGTGCTCACTCCCGTTTCCCGATTAATACGCTTTACGGCCTGTCTTCGGACTATCGATATCTCTGCATGTATCGTAAAAGTTTATCGTACAACGACACCGCCTTCGGGACGTC